>KL659949.1:205974-308710 GCA_000732775.1 Stachybotrys chlorohalonatus IBT 40285 | reverse complement strand
GGTCGGCAGGCTGGTCAGCGGCCCAGGCTAACTTACGGGCCTTGCCTTGCACATGGTTGGCCCCAAGGTAGTTCGTCATCCGGACGTGGGGCTGAGCTTGAACTCGCCATGCTCTTACGTAGTAGAGTCGAGCTAGATACCCCGCGAGCCACATCAGCCCCCGCCACACTTGCTCGAGGGTGGAGGTACATTGGCCCAGCTTTACGAGGACTTCTCGTAACACTCGTAAACCCCATGTTAGCTGACTTACAGTTCCACATTTGGCCAAGTACCTACAGTGTACTCTTCCAGCCTCGAGAGGTGCGGTCACTTCCAGGCTCAGCCACACCCGAGACTCTCTACACCACATCGCCTTGTATCGCAACACAGAACATGATTCAAGGGACCGAAAAGCCAGGACAACTTCTCGGCTCTTCTTCGCGTTCCTGGACTCTTTTGTGAGCATGCATCAATAATGGCAGAGAAAAAGAATCGCTCAATCATGGCGTCATATATACATGAGTCCTTGGTGTTACCTCGCCAACCCTCGTACACCATGTTGGGCATTGCCCGCCCAACAGACCGGTTTTCATACAGCTGGGCTAATTCCACTCCCTCAGCGAGTGGCCATCAGAGCCCCGCCTGACACAAGGCAATCGCTGTGCAAATCACCATAAAACTCCATATTCCAATCTGTGATGATATCGTCCCTGCGCTGCCGTCTGTCGCACCTAATCATCGTGTTCCCAGTAACGTATATAGCGTAGAAATCCTTGGGCCCGTAAGCCAAAAGCCCAGAAGCAATACCAGTTGCAGAATTCAAAATGTTCAATCCCATTCGCTTATCGTCTCAGGGAATGTTAGTATACCAGCCATATGCCTAAACATGCAAACATGCAAAAGCTCCTCGAAGCCCCTCCGTTCTAGGAAGCAGGGATGACTTTTGGCAGTCCTCACCATCCACGTCGAGTGGTTCCTCGAAAATCAGTGGCACTCCGATCACCACCGCTACCATGTCCACCGCCGCGACCCTCTTCTATGCTCCGTCGGCCCTGGGCATCCATTTCCGACAAATCAAAGACCAAAGGTTCTTCATTGATTGATTCGTCATCTGCACGTACTGGTCTGCCAAGGGATCCGGTAAAGCTGCCCCGCGAGGATTGGGGCGTAGGGTCGCGTCGTACGGCAGCCGCCATGCCCATGTATCGACGACGACCGAATGGCGAACTGGCCTGGCCAGATGGCATAAGACCCGCAAGCGGGTTGTCTTCCGCAGAGCCTTGAATCAGTGACTGTCCCTCTTCGGCACTTGGCAGGCCTGTCGCCGGTTGAAGACTGCTGGAAGAACCTTGTCGTTGCGTGGATTCCTCTTCTTCCAGTCCCAACTGCCGGCCAAGTAGAATGCTCATCGTTGGTGGCTCTCGATCATCGTCCGCTCCTAGGCTAATGCTTCTATGCGCCGCAAACGCCAAATCATTGTCCTCGTCCTCGCCAATCGCACGGCTCTGCTGTGCGACCGAGCTCGACCGCCTTTGCTGGTAGGATCCAAGACGGGGCGACAGGGGAATGTCAATAGCTGTTGTTCCCTCTTGTCGGATTGTGCTTTCCCTACTAGGGCCTGGCGCAGCGGCACTTTGGGCACTCTGGCGTGCGGTGACTCTTCCACCTTGTACTGCCGGATAATCGATGCTCGAATTCTCACTAAGACGCGAGGGGATCGCCGGCGTGTGTGGTGTATGTGGCGAAAGCGGCTTCCCGGGCGAAGATGACGCCGAGAGGGACGCTGGCGCAACCATCCCAGGCACGCTTGTCAACTGTCGACTGGAAGAGCTTGAAGAGCGCTGCATCTGTACTGATGAAGTCATGGAGTCGGTGAGAGCGTTGTTTGACTCCTTCATCATGTGGAATTTGGACAATTGAGCCACTGTTCTGTTCGTGGCCGATTCTCCCCGCTTATGAGTTTCGAAACTCTTGAGGGTTTTCTTGCTATCCAGAGCCTTCAAGAAGTCTTCGATAGCATTGTCGCTCTCGTCGGGTCCGAAAGACCCCGAACTAGCAGCTTCCGCTTCCGCGAGCAGACCGGATCCCGGTTGTGCCACAGATGATGCTAGGCTCTGTCTGCCGCTGCTCCCCTGCTCGTCGTCGCCGGCCCTGCTCGCTCCACCGAAGGACAGGCGCCCACGACGATGAGTAAAACTGCTACTATACCGGCTTGTTGATGCCGGTCGCGGTGAGCTCGGCACCGCTTGTTCGTTGGTTGGAGCAGGACCGCCACGCAGGGAAGCGGGCATCCCTGCTGTTAATGATGTGCGGTTTCGCGGTTGTTGCAGGGAAGGGATACCGCCAGGGCGTGATAGTGAATGTGGAGATGCTGGCGATTCGGTGTCCACCTGACGAGGTATTGGCGACCCGGATAGTGATCCAGCTTTGAAGGGCTGGAAGGATATTGACGGTCGTCTGCCGGCAGCATCTCCTCCTCGGAGAGGCGGCCTAGACATCGACGACCGGCCGACGATCGGGAGTGAGTTTGGAGGATCAATTTCAGGTTGAGCCGGTACTGAAGACGGAGGAGAACTTGTATCCGAACCAGGCGGCTTCACAGCCCTAAGCGCGGACATCGGGCTTGTGCCCAATGGCCCATCTCCATGGAAAGTCGATAGGCTACCATATGTCTGGTGCAGGTCACTGGGATTTGGCCGTGCACGATCATCCCGCAGAGAACCGATCTCAACGCTCGTCTCCCGTGTCCGATCATTACGCTGCGGTAAAGACGGCCTGAAGAAGTTCTCATCCACGCCCATGAACCGCGAGCTGAGGAGAGCCTCGGAGTCATCTATGCGGAAGCTGCATTCGTTTCGATAGGTCACAGAAGTGCTCAGTCGGCCCACGGGCACGTCGAGATCACCAAACATATATTCCGTGACGGGATCTCTCCGCCCATCGATAGGATGTCTTAGCAGATCAGTTCCGTCTCGTCTGGACTCAGCGGAGCTGATGCGACAGCGAGGAACAAGGGCTGGGTGGGATGTCTTGGGGAGCCTTTGGCTGGCAAGTTTCCATGATGGCAGAAGTCTGGTCGCGATGAATAGCGATCGGAAAAAGACGATGGCCTTCTTGTAGACGGTTGGCAAGACTGGTCCAAAATCCTCGTTCGGAGCAGAGCCAGTCGGTGTCAGGTCTATCCGCCATCTTTCCAGCAATACTTCTGTGTTCTTTTTAGAAGATTCTGTAGGGCTCCCTTCGTCCGATGACGCGGATCCATTTAGCTGATCCAATACATCCCATCGCTTCCCCTCCTCGTCCAGGATGACAAGGCTCTGACTGTCTTTGAGGGCGGACATGTCAAGGTAGACCTCGATCACCATTGGCGGAGGATGGTTATCGAGGCTACCACAGTTTTTCCACGTTTTGAGCTCCTCCCTGAAGTCTTCGATTTCGTCGGTTTCAATTTGATACTGCATCTCAGTCAGTTGACTCAAAGGCAATATCGAGAGGGGCGCAGAGCCGTACCCATTTATTGATCTTTCTTGAACCATTCGAATTGCGTAAAGGTTTCACTTTTATCCGTGAATCGAGAATAATCGCAGCGGCTTTTGTATAGAAGTTCTGCAAGCCGGTTAGAGTTTGCAATCCTGAGAAGGCGGAGTTGGGTCCAACGGTCTACCTGAACTATCTGATCAAGCTTTTTGACCGACTCAACAGGAGGTGAAGGAGACGGCGGTGTTTCGGTGGTCGGGGAACCCAGAACATCTTTTCCCGACACAGCTGATCCAGCTCGCTGTCGTGATGCTAGTGCCCCCTCCCTTGGGTTGTTTGTTCGTGATGGGTTTGTCTGCGGCGCCGAAGCCGGAGATGCAACCCGCGGCGGGCCACGGGTTTGCTGATGCATCGTGCTAAGCAGCCGGTACTTTTGGTTGGGGTGATTGTCCGTATCGTTGGGATTCTGTCACGCGTGAATGGTAATATCAGCCGGATACCGGACAGGCTCTTCCATGGTCAACGATTGTAGCGTTTTCGATAATGATAAAGCGTTATTGTTCGAGACGCAACGGTCTCCGACGAAGCAGAGGTGCAGAAATGCTAATCGACAGGGTACAGGAAGGAAGTTAAACAATGGCTCGATAGAAAGTCGGTTCGTTGCAGCGGGCGGGGAGGTATCCTAGGAAGTGTACAAAGGGGTTGTCGGGGCACCAGATCTCGCAGGAGACACTGCATGGACAGCTTCGGCGTCACGGTGACATCCAATGCAGCCTAGGACTTGTCCTAGACGCTAACTCGCTTAGCAGCTGGATGAGGCGGTGACAGTCGGCCAGGAGTGTGCAAAAAGACCCGGGGAGCAGGCGATTCAAGCCCGCGGCGGTGCTGGCAGTTCGTCAAAAGGGGGTGGGAAGGGAGAGGGATCCCGTCATGGGAGTGTGGTCTGCAAAGCGGATGACAGCGACAAAGTGGTCGAGTGCGAGATCCTCGTGATGTGGGCCAGAGCAGGCGGTCGGATCGTCATCGGCCTGGAACGGAAACCCCAGGGCCGATAAGGGCGATAAGCCGTGAACGGGGCAGAGACACGACCCGTTTGTGGAGACGACGCCTGGCTGAATGAGAGTAAGTACCTAGTAGCAGGAAGGAGGAGAGGGATTCCAAAATGGAGGTGAAGGAAACCTCGGCAAGAGGAATGCAAAACAAAAAAAAAAATCAATAAAACAAAAAAGGGAACCAGCGCAGCGTAGGTTAGACGAGAAGGGGTTTGTCCACCGGGAGCCCACTGAAAGGACGAGTCTGCAGCAAGCCCGACATACCAACCCGGGCTGCATCCAGGTTGGATGTGGTACAGTGGACGCCCCAACTGTTAACTCGACTGGACCCTGGCTGGTAGCGTCAACTAACTCGCACTTCAAGGAATGTACATTGTGCCCTGCGGATGGGGTCAACCCACGGCCGTGGTGATGCGATAACCCCAGGCTTCTGCAGCTTCCGTGGGCCCCCCAGGCACCTCGCCAGGACCGCATTCATGCTTGGTGCCGACCATGCCACGGTCGCGCTGTACAATGCATCAAGCCGGGGCCACCAAGGGGTTACCACGCCTGCCTGCAGCCGCCGACAAATGGGTCAACGATGCCATCTGGCAACGGTCAAGCCGCGGCAGCCCTCTCCCCCACGAGCCCGTCCGCGATTGGCGGGTCCGCGTCTCGGCACAGGCAGCCACTGGTCCGATGAGCTTTCGTGCTGGCAGGCAATCAAGCAGTCACTATCGGAAAAGGCCGTCAGGCAGGCGAACAAGCAAGCATGCGTTGCCTCCAGGCAGCCAAGGTGTTGTGGGTCGCTTTGCCCTCTGACGCCTTGGTGATCAATGCCAGTGGGAAGTGATAACGCTGGCCGCGTAGCCTCGACCTCCTCCATCCATGATCCATCCATCTATCTGTCCGCCGTCGTTCGTTATCAGCATCCCTCGTGCCTTTAACAGCGAGGCCCGTCTCCACTTCCCCTCGCAGGCGCCCCATCAAGGTCGCAATTGCGAGGCCCCCCTTGTCCACCACCACCACGGAGCCGCATCCTACACTTCTCCGGCACCGTACGTCCAGCCCTGCCCAAGGCTCCCCGGTCCTCCTCATCCAGGCGGGCCCTTGATTGGCTCTGGCAACGGATACAAACTAAGTGCAACCGCCGGGTTACGTCTGTGCCTGTCGACAACCCTTGTGAAGTGAGTCAACCAGAACGTCCTGCCTTGCTCTAAGAGTCAGTGCAATGCAATGGGAACCATATTTCCTTCTGCCTTTCCATTACTTGTGGAGCCTCTGGTCGCAGTTCAGCTGAATCCTTGAAGCGATCTGGTCCTGCAGTATTCTGAGTCATGTCGATGACTCTGATGCTACCAGCACTAGGATCGGAATCGATCACCTTTTGTTTGCAGATGTAAGACATCGTAGAACGCGCATTGCCGCATCAGGTACACGGGTAGGAGACAGATGCAGAGTGCCGACCGCCCTTCCAGCTGCCAGCGACTGGTCAGGCTCGTTCCCGTTCCGTTGCAGGGGTTTCATGGATGAGTTCGTCTCATACTCTCTATGCATGAAAACTCATTACCCCATGTGTTTTGTCAACATACAGAGTCCGCCCAAATCAGGGACATGCACATGGCTTCGTGAATGAAGTTCGGCCACGTTCCATGACCCTTTTAACCTGTCACATAAAGTTGAGTTGGATATCTAACGTACATCTGAAAATCTACAAACATCGCCACATTGCACTAAAAACGCCGGTCAAGCCATATCCTTTGGTGAAAACTCCAAGCATTGATGCTCCTGAGAACAGGCCATCGTCTACGATGGTGCCTGGGTGCCTCGCTTCCTCGGGCCTTTACCTCTAGACGAAGCCCCCGCCTCGGTGGCTCTGGGTCTGCCACCCGACTTGGCAGCGTCGTCAGTGTTTGTAGCATTGCCCTTCGGCTTCCCTGGCCGGTGACGACCTCGGCGAGCTCCTTTTTCCTCCTTGTCTTTGCCCTTGTTCTGTCGGCGCGATTCTTCTTCCTGCGCACGCTTGCTCTCCTGATCCCACCATTCTTGGAACGCCTGCTCTTGTTGAATTTCTTGCAAAGAGCGCTTGGCTACCGCTTCCTTCACCAGCTCTTGCTCCCTCCTCTGTTGTCCGATGATGTCCGCCATGCTTTCTCCCAGTATTGGCTCTGCTTTTGGTGCTGGCTTGATGTATGACTTGGAATGCGGAACAACTTTCTTTTGCGTCTGGCTTGAGGAAGCCTGTTGTACGGCCGGCGAGCTGCTTGTACGCCCTTGGCCAGGAAATCTCGTATCTGGAGAAGCAGTTCTTCGTGCCGCCAAGCGGGGACTAGCCTCTGAAGCTACCAGAGGCTTCATGTTGGTTGGCGATGCGCTGTGTAGAGCTGCCCGTTCTGACAACATCGCCTCCGAAAGGGACGTCTTTGGTGGGTTTGATGATGCTGCCTTCCATGGGGCTGCTCGGCCACCTGTGGTGACAGGTTCCCAAGGAACTAATTTGGCCTGCTCTGCCTCGGCAGCTGCTCGTGCTTCCGCCTGTAGCTGCAACTGCTTCTTGCGCTCCTTTTGGGTCATCTTGGTTTGACTCTTATTCCCTGTTTCCTCCTTCGAAATCTTCTGAGCAGCCGCCAGGCTGGCGGTCAATGCTGATTTGGAAGATGTCTCAGTCATGATGTTCTTCAAGTCCAGCTTCGTGGTTTGTAAGGTTGAGGAGGCCCACGGAGCGCCTGTCCTCAACTCGGATGCTCCAATTCCCCGTGATCCCGAATCATTTGCTGGACTCATTGTCGTCATTGCAGAGTTTGGCAAAGGGCTTCCTCTTGAGCTCGATGCTATCTTGCTCTGAGATTCTCGCCAGGATTTAGGTAACTGGGGAATGTTATCCATGTCAAGGTCAACACGAAGTTGGCCTAAAGCCGCAATAGGTGATAATGGGCTATCCATTCCCAACGGCACATCCTCATCGTCCATATTGAAAATCATATCAGCGTTGGAAGCCTTGGCACGCAGGCTGGGGCTGAAAGGTTCGTTGCGGCCGCCTTTCGACTTCCGCCGCGTCCCGTCAGAAGTCGTGGCCATTCCCAAAGGCTCGTCCACGCTCCCAAACCGTGTCTTGAAAGAGGATGACAGCTTCTTTTCCTCATCTCTTGGATTGGACTTGGAAGCTAGTTCCTTGACCCGACGTTGGCGTTCCTCCTCTATGTCGTATGCGAGATCGGGATGTTGTTCGTGAAGCAGTGCTTCGGCTCTTCCACTTCGTGCGAATGGGAAGCGTGCAAGCTGATTGTCGCGAACTACCTCATCAAGCTCATGCAACAGGTCCTCGTCCAACCCGTCAAGCAGATGGTTTTCAAGTAGCGACTCTAATTGCAGGCAAATGTACTCCAGCCCAACATCTTTGAAATTCGTAACAGAGCAAGGGCTGATTTCATTGAGCAGGTTAGCAATGTTCCGCGTATTGACGAATTTCCCAATGATGCTCTGGCAGATCTGCGATAATCTATCCAGCATCAGCTCATTGGCGACCCCCATCACATCGACCACGAGTTCCGAAAAGTCGTCAATGGAAGACATAACCACATCGTTGAACAGTTCCTCTCCAGTGTCGGCATATAGGTATCTGAGGACGTAGTGGAATGTGTCTGGGCTTATGTGCTTCATGTCGATACGAAGCTTCTCTTCGTCTCCCAGCGCATCGCGGCGGCTGGCTAGCCACTGCCCTTGAGACCGGCCATAAAACATGCCTTCAAAGAACGGGCATCGTTGACAGAGAAGCTGGCTATGTGCCTCGACCTCGGCGCCATCTAACTGAATGATCACATTTCCATCGTCAAAAAAGACAGGATCAACAATAGCCTCCTCCATGTCCGTATCTAACGATGGGTCTGCATGAACTTGCATTCGAGCTGCCGCCTCGAGCTTGAGCATGTGTAGTTTCGCGGCCATCTTCATAACATCAACGCGGACCTGCCGGTAACGATGCGCTAGGGTTGGAGCTTCTCGGGTATACTTCCATACTGGAACGACTGTATCCAGATATGCGTAAACCACGAGGTTGATAATAGCTAGAACGTCGACGCCCTGGATCATGACTGTGGTTTTTCCGTTGACCATCTCAATATCTACCATGTCGGCATCTGCGACAGTGCCTCGAGTCCGAGCTTCGGCTAGCATGGACCGCAAGACACTGCTTCGAGCTGCCAGGACCCATCCATGAACTGGTATTTTGATTTCCGGGGCAGTGGATGCACAAATAGCCATGTCCATGTCGTCATACTGGAACGCATTGACCTCCAGCCAATGAAGCAGATCCGTCTCAATATCAGGAGAGCGGAGGATCTGATGAGATACCGAGCCTGGCGTCTCCCTGGTGATTGCAGCATCCCATCGCTTGCGAGCTCCTTCGTCCGGAAGTGGCTCCGAGGCTTCAAAATCGCGCAGACACAGGAGCGTGCCTACATCGTCCCACAACGATTGCGCATCGATCTTGATCTCTTCTGACATGACCTTATTGTCCTTCCGTATAGCCGCGAATGCCCCAAAGGTAGAGCTCCTGACCCTGACGCAATTGGTGATGTACGGTACACGTTGGAACTTGAAATCCTTTCGCTTATGGTCAGAAGGCCCGAAAGCCGCAGCTTTGCCCTTGACACGTTTGATTCTCCGCCAGACAGCACCCGATTCAGTGCAAATGATAACAGACCCGTTCTCGCCAACACTCACGGAGACCACGCCATCTTTCCGGGAGGTCCAGATACATTGAGGCTGGGTGACTGCACCTTTTATCTTGGAAGGATTGGTCGTAGAGCCTGCCGGCTGGCTCAAGTCTCCTTTACCACTTAGCTGCATGGTGAAAAGGTCGCCTCGCGCCGTAACGGCAGCGATGGTGTCGCCTCCGGATGTGACGTGGGCTATCTCCCTGCGTCCAGGGTCATACCGGTTTGAAAATGACGTCGTGCTTAAGTTGTGGTTGGTGAAGACGTCGGGGAACGGGAATTTGACCAGGTTGTAACCGTAATTGGTAAACACCCACACCGTGTGGTTTGCCAAAAGACACGTGGTAGCCCGGTCGATTGCAGACACCATGACGATTGGTGCAGATAGCAAGGACGCAGCAACCTTGCGAGGGGTTTGCTGAACATCCAGTGATCTGGAGTCTGCGTCCATCAAAGCCAGCTGGCCAACATTGCGGCCCCAACAGAACAAGGACAAGCCGGTATGAGCAACGGAATGTATGGTAGAGGCTGCAATGCCGAGGACAATTTCCTTCTTGAGGGGTCCAAAAACTTGCCGAGGCGTCAGACTCATTGGCTCTTCATCCGCTCTGACGGGAGGAGGGAGCATGTATCCGAGCTGCGAGTCTGAGTTGAGTCCCCATGTCCACAGTTCGCCGTTGCCTGCCACGGCCATGGAGTGATTTTGACCCAAAGCCACTTGGTGAATTCGTTTATCGGCGAGAGGCCCCTGAACCGGTACAAATTTGAAATGGGTATTCTCGTCGCCTAATCCGAGTCGACCTGTTCGTCCGACACCGCTAATGTAGAGATTGGAAACAGGATCATTGGTGATTACTGCACTATGCAGCTTTGATAGCACGACATCCTGAATGAAAAGAGGCCGGCTGTGGATCAGTGTTGGAATGTCGTCCAGGCTGGGAAGCGAGGCAGACACTTCCAAGTCCTGCTGGCCGAGATAATCTTGGTGGAACCGATGAAACAGGTGATCTGGACGCTTGAGGAGAATGCGCTCTGGATATTGGCGATCATCCTCATCGCCAACACCAAGGGATAAGTTTTTATTGCTTCCAAACATGAATAACTCGTCTCCATCCACGGAAGAACGAATACTGGATGCGGCCGTAGGCACACTACAAACATTGTCAGCATCGCTTCGCAAGCATCCAATAAAGCAGGAGCTTACTTGGGATCTGCTGGCCTGTCTCCGTTTTCCGAGTCCGAATCTGCATTATTTTGATCACGGGTTGGACCGAGGGTTCTCGTGGCAATGGTAGAGTTGTAGACATCAAAAGGGCTGTTGTTCTCATGATCCTTAGTCTTAATAAGCTGGCCGACCTTGCTGATTGAGCCAACAGTGCGGCCTATAAGGTCTGCCCGCTCCTTTTCGAGGAGAAGTCGCGCAATTGACACGTTACCAGCATACAGCGACCTATGGAGGGCATTCCAGCCACTCTCTGGGTCCTGCGCATGTAGGTCGATACCGGGATGGGCGATGAGGGCCTTGATGAACTCTTGCGCGTTGGGATTCGTAGATGCTGCGGCGCGCAGCAATACTGTCAACCCGGCATGATCGCGACTGTTGACGTCGCTTCTGCTAAGAGTAACATTGTTGTCCTTCAGTTTCGGTGTCGCAGGGGTCTGGCCCGATACTCGACGCGACTTGGTGTGCGGTCTCGGCGGCGTGCCAAAGGTTCCGGGGCTACCGCCCGCATATGCACCCCCATGGCTCCCAATTACCGGACTCTTGGATAAAGCCTGGGAGCTGGATGAGGAAGGGGCCAGCAGACGCCGGAACCTGTCGACATCGTTGTCCCAGTAGTATTTCCACAGCAGGTGACTCATGGGGGGGATGCCTCTTCCGGACGCTTGGAAAGTGCACCTCGCTGTGAGTCTCGAAGGATCACGGCTTATTTAAAGGTGCGATTCGAAGCGTCGGAGAGCACGAACTCGTACGAGTCGTCGTGCGCGAGATGTCAAGGCGCTCGGTTCGAATTGCGATATTTACGGGATCGTGGGATGAAATCGCCACCCAGGGTTTTGGAGTCGAGTGTCGCGGTAATGCGAGCGATAGCAGCGAGGGGCACACGGTCGGGGGAGGGAGCGCGGGGTACAGCTCCAACGCAAGGAAGCTCCGTTAGTTTATCGACGGCAAGTGTCTTGAACGACAGAAGATGTGATGGTTATTCAACTGACGCAAACGGGTGCGATATCCGGGTTCTTCTTAATAAGAAGTTAAAAAGGGAGAAGCAGCAGGCAGGTACGGAAGCTTGGAAGCCGGTCGAACCAAGGCTTATCTCAACCCAGGGTACCGGTTTGCGAATACCGTAGGCACAACCCTGCGCAAGCATCACCAACCCCATGGCACTAAAGTAGTGTAGGGCACAAATGTCCATGACTTAGGGGCGCTTTGCACACTTTGAGTACTTCGTACGAACCGCGTAACGTATAGTGCATGCAGAAACCCACAGATTCTGGCTGCAGCGCGCAGCCATCTCGAGACGTTGCAGCCAATAGTAACTCGTGTCCCGGGCCTGTGGTGAACTGGAGGGCAGCTTCAAGGCAAAGGTTTAGGTTCCATTGCACGGTGCGCATGCCTGCGTTCTGCCTTTTTATTCGCTGCCAAGGGGCACATGGCTTGGAGCTGGAAAAGCCATCATCACTTCATGTTGGCACCATTTCAACTTTAGCCAGCTTCTAGTGCGTGGTACTAAGAGGCACCGCTGAGGAACTTGACGCGTATCTGATTGAATTACAAATAGGTTCAAAGGTTTGTCGAGGAACGCAACTTGATCTGGTGATAACTGCGCGTTGGGACAATCTTTCTGCCTCCATTCCCAGTCGTCGTTGTCTTGTCAGCTTGGTGCTGACTGAGAAGTCATCAAGGCTTTCTGGAATGACACTCGTCTTACGCAGGGCGTGTGCTGTCCGTAAGTTCTTATTTAATGGTTTCATGGTCATTGTGCCTGAAGCCTTCCGAATGCGAGACACTATGTGGATGATCCGGAAAGAAAAACCTCCATGAGAAGCCACGATGCACTTCCTTCGTCTGTTGCTAGCGGGTATATAGTTAGCCATTCAGAGTCGCCGTATGGGAAACTGCGTATAATATGCACCCTGCTCATAGTATCGCGACTTTGTCCAGGCGGATATCTGTCTCGTACTGTAGTCATGACAGATATTGAGAATGTCAACCCCCTTTAATAACTGGCAAGACTTGTCAAGCAGGCCTCATGCATTAGCTATTCGTACATAAGGGAGTTGAGAAATAGGTAGCGCTTTCCGATACGAGCGATTCAGGTACGGAGAGACCAACCATCAATCTCCCAAAGCAATCCTCGTGGGGGTGGCTCCTCAAAACGTGGGGTTCGCCTAAAGCACGGCCTGCACGGCCGAATATCGGCCCACGTCCTGCTACTACTGCATCGGCATATTATTCAGGAACCGACTTCCAAGCCGCAAAGTTCGGGATCCCTCATTATCACGACCCTATTCCCTCGTTTTGTTCCTTTGCACCACTGTCGACCTTGTCAATTTCGCTTCTGGTCGCTTGCCCATCATGTCGCAGGAGAAGCCGCTCCCTTTCATCTACCAATTCGCCGCTGGTACGTCCACGATGCGCCGCACGTGCTCTCCATCTGGGGACCCTTGCTGACATTCGAGGCTATCGTGAACAGGCGCAATTGCGGGTGTTTCAGAGGTACTATTATGCGCTCTTCCGCGGCGATGTGTGCAATGAGCTAATCCATGATTTGGTCGCTAGATTCTGGTCATGTATGTCAACGCGCAGGACACCGCGTCCGGGCCCTCCAGCCGTAAATTCGCTCGCTCACAGCTGCAGGTACCCTTTGGATGTCGTCAAAACCCGAGTGTACGTGCCTCGCTTCGAACGAACAATGGCTTCGATTATTGACTTTGCGCAGACAACTTCAGACCAGCGCGACTGCTCCGGGTGAGGGATACAATGGCATGATCGACTGCTTCCAGAAGATCATTCGACAGGAAGGGTACCGTTCCTCCAAATAATTTCCCTGATAAAGCACACTTGGCTCATTGACTCGCAGTGCCTCTCGTCTGTACCGCGGTATCACTGCCCCCATTCTGATGGAAGCTCCGAAGCGTGCTACCAAATTCGCTGCCAACGACGAATGGGGCAAGATCTACCGCAACCTGTTCGGCATGCCTCAGATGACCCAGCCTCTGTCAATCCTAACCGGTGCCTCGGCCGGTGCCACCGAGTCTTTCGTCGTCGTTCCTTTCGAACTTATCAAGATTCGCCTCCAGGACAAGGCCTCTGCCGGAAAATACAATGGCATGATTGATTGTGTTACCAAGACGATCAAGCAGGAGGGTCCTCTGGCGCTGTACCAGGGCCTCGAATCGACGATGTGGCGACACATTGTCTGGAACGCTGGATACTTTGGCTGCATCTTCCAGGTCCGACAGGCACTCCCCGCAGCAGAGACCAAGAGCGGCAAGACTTTCAACGATATCATTGCGGGAACAGTTGGTGGAACCGTTGGTACCATCCTGAATACTCCCATGGATGTCGTCAAGTCTCGTATCCAGAATACGCCTAGGATTCCCGGCCAGGTGCCCAAGTACAACTGGGCTTGGCCCGGTGTCTTCACCGTCGCCAGGGAGGAGGGATTCAGTGCCCTGTACAAGGGATTCCTGCCCAAGGTCAGTCTTGAAAGCAAACACGAAACGTACATGATTTCCTAACCAGCTCTGCAGGTTCTGCGTCTTGGCCCCGGTGGTGGTATCCTCCTCGTTGTCTTTACAACCGTTATGGATACTTTCCGCAAGTGGCAAGTATGAGGACAAAGTTGGAGCATCGAGAGAGTGTCAAGCAAACGCGTTGTTCAATATGACCAGGCCCAACTTGTGAGAAGATTAGAGATATACCATTTATAGACATGGATTCGCAGGACTCTTTATCCAATCATTCCAACTTGCTTACCAGGCTCGACCGACATTCCACTCGTAAACGTAGGTCTGCGTCGGCTGAATCTGTAGCCTGCGTGAGATCGGATGATACTTCGAACGCGAAGCGGCAAGTCTAGCACTGCAGGACCCAGTCATACTTCCAAGAACCAATGCTTCTTACAACCTACTGATAGACTAACATATGCCAACAGCACCGAGCACCAGTCTCAACTTCTTCGGATGACACAAGTCTCAGGAACCTCAAGCAGCTTTCTTTTCATCTCACCTTTCCATCCGTCAAGAAGCTTTCTGCTGCGGCACTATATCCCTCCTAACTTCCGTCAAGACCCCATAACATGTGGCCTGGCTCTGAAGAAGCAGTCAACGGCCTCAACCAGCTACCAGCCGTGCCACGTCCGCGACACAACCAGGCGGCCTTCGCAACTCTGACAGGCCTCCGCTACTACACTGCCCTAGACCATTTACACCTCCGCTCCCCAACTTACCCCCACGCACTTATACACTCTAGCTTCTATGCACGCTTGCACACGCACTCCAACGCTTGAGGTTAAACGACTCGTCAAACTGCAACACTTCTATTCCTACTTTCGATACGGTGATTGTGATATCCGGACTTGTGCCAGCACAGCTGCTCCTTTGCACCGCACGTGGCTATATCTTTCTCTGTCTTCCTCCTCTTCCTCTTTATCTTGTTCCTCCTCTTCTTCTTCCTCTTCTTCCTCTTCCTCCTCTTCTTCATCTACTAATTTCCCTTCTGCTTCTACTCCTCCCCTCCCCTCCACCTACTTTCCTTCCACCATTAGGCTTCACTTTCATCCCATTCTTCCTCCAACTTATCTCTTCTCCTTCTTTCATTACCAACCGCTTTTTTCCTCTGCACAGCCCCTCTTCAAATTACCCTCCTTCACTCTTCCTCGTATTCTACTCTATCCTCCTCTCATATACATCTTATTCTTCGCTTCTTGTCCCCAATCCTTTTCCCCTCGTTCTCGTCTCGTCTCTGCTGCTCGTTCTCCTTCCCATCCACCGGCCTTCGTCTCTACTTCCAGATATCTCTTCGTCTGTGGCTTTTGGAGCCTCCGCTCAGCCTTTTATAGACCCTTCACCACCTCATCCGCCTTCTTCTCTTCTTTTTCAGGTACGTTTGTCTTCTCCTTCATCTTTTAGTTAATACTCTTCCATGGTTCTGAAGGTCTTGATCCTGGCCGTGCTCTTCGCCCAGCAAGCCTACAATACTCTGAAGCTCGCAAACACCAACAGATGTATTCCCAAATCTGCTGCATACAATCCCCCTCTGCATAGTTTTTTGAGCCCACAGGGAAGGCTCTTTTGACGACCAATATTCACTGTACTAAAAAGTTGTTTAGAATCCAATCTTAGTCTTCCATCACAAAAATGGATTTCAATCTGGACATTCCGCGGGATGAGGATTCCGAGAACCTCTTGGACACTGTCACAGAAAATTCTTTGAGTGGCCAAGGTTATATTGAGGTCCTTTCGGACAGTGATGGTGAGGGTGAACAAGAGAATGATAGCGAAGAGGACGAAGACAATGAGCCTGTTGATGTTCAAATGAGCGACAATGGACAAGATACGAGCGATGACGTGTGCATCGAGGAAGCCGCAGAATCCATGCCTGCTCAATCTGGCATTGGGCGACGCCCTCGTGGTGGTCCTTTTGGCGGTTGTTCTGGTGGTTTGCCCGGCGACGATTCAGATAATGGCAATGATGATAGTGACGATGTCATAGACGCTGACTTCATCGATTTTGAAGAAAAGGTCGCGCGTCTCAACATCCTTATGGACGAGAAGAACCTCCCGGTGTTTAAGCCACAATGGCCAGATGATTGCAAGCCAAAATTCAACACTCTACGCGAGACAGCTCTTGAATCCAAGAGACTGCTTGGGCTTGCACGGATACAGATTGATCGGCTCCAGAAACGTATCAAAGACAAGAATCGTATCATCCGGGACCTTGGGAAAGATTGTGCGAGGCTCCAGCGAGGCAGGGGGGGCAGAGGTGCCCGCAAGACACAGGCCGTATGTTTTGCCCTTTTTCCTCATATATGTGATTCCCTGATTGCAAGTTAATCATCACTTAGACATGGCCGGCGCAGGCAAGAACATTCGTGGAGGATTCCGAGGGGAGATGGAGTGATATCTGCCATCTCTCATGCCTTGAATCCAACTGCAGTCCAAACTCTCAGAGAATCCATCCTCTGCTAAATTTCAGAGCACCTATGACTGGTGAATTCGCGCAGAACGACGACGAGGACTCAGACGATGACTCGGATTCAAACTCCGATGCCAACATAAGTACTACGATAACCCCACACCGCTGTCAGCCAGAGCCTGGCCCTCATCCAGCTCCTTTCAAGTTCAAAGATCTCCCACCGGCCCTGCAGCTTAAGGTCCTCTCGCTACTTCTGGTCTGCCCTGGACAAATTATACACGCTATCTCGCGTCTCGATCCCTTTGTTGCGCCCACAGTGATGCACAGGAACGTGCTCGGTAGAGAGAGTCTCATGCACAAGTTCCACGTTGGACCGCAACGGGTCAGCAGCGTCAGCATCACGCACGCAAAGGACCCTCAAGATGTGCTCAAGTTTTTGCTTGTATGCAAGCAGTGGCACTTCCTGGGATGCAATTTGTTCTACGGTCTCAACACCTTTGCCTTTTCGTCACTGGGCGAATAGGGTCGCTTCGCGAAAGGCATCAAGGAAAGACTGCAGCGTGTCCAGCACATCGAGTTGCTATGGATCGGGTCACGTACCGCCATCTACTCCAAGGACGAACAAGGGAAGTTTGTCTCGAGTAAGACGCAGGCGTTGATGTGGCTGCCGCAGGCCATCCGGCTTCAGACTCTAGGCATCTGGTTGCAGGAGTCGTCTGCGCCTTACATGCGACGACAATACGAACCAAAGGCACTCATCAAATACATGGCTGACGTGACCAAACAGCAGCCGAATTCCCGCAGATTACGATGTCTGCGCCTCATTCAGGGTCTGGACTATCTCCTGTGTCTTCGAGGTCTCATGCAAGTCAACTTCTGGGATTACGATCGATGGCTTGCCGAAAAACAGAAGAAAAATATCCGGGACTGGACGTTCGCTATGGACGTGAACAACGCTGTCCAACGTGGGAAGCGGGTGATTGGAAAAGTGCAATCACAGCTAAGAAACCTCACGCCACTCGTTGCAGAATATTCGCCAAATGATGAGGAGTGGTTAGCACTGGAGAATTTGATCAGCGTGTCCTCGGACCAGCCTCAACCACCAGATGGACAAGTGCCGCTTCAGCCCAACTTCATTTGCATCGACAATGACGACGACGAAGAGGAAGACGAGTGCGGCTCTAGCGATGGGGACGATAGTGACGACAATAACCACGATAACGATGACCATGGTGAGAATGAGAATGATCCTGATCCAGGCGTTGACGAAGACTTCGGTCAATACGACAACGGCGTACTCAGTCCCAGCCCCAGCCTCAGCCTCAGCCTCAGTCCCAGCACTAGCCCCAGCCTCGGTCCTGGCCCCAGCCCTGGCAGCAGAGGTCATGGTGTCTACTGCATCGGTAACGATTCTGTGGAGAATTACGACGGTGTGGGCATAGGCGGCTCTAGTGACAACGCCATGGATGTGGATAGGGAGGCGGATACGAGCAGCGAGGAGCCTTCTGGTGATGCAGGTGAGAATACGGACTTGTCAGGATTGAAAGATGACGAGGATGGGCTTTTCGTCGCGGATGACGATACTGACCATGAGGCCGATGATGAGAATAACAATGACGAGGACGAGGACGGGAGCATAACTAGCGTTTCTATTTCTGTGCCTCGCAATGGAGGGGGCGGTGGTGGCGGCAGTTACGGAGGCGCCGCTGTCATGGAGATGGACTTTGAGGATGAGGAGCGACGTGCAAGAAGTGGCAGCAGAGGCAGCCGCAGAGGTACTCCCGATATCCAAATGAGCTTCGACTTCCACGAGTGCGTTGATTTCACAAGCGAGGAAGACGACGGAGACGATGCCACGGACAGTGCGAGCGTGGCCACTCCGCTCATCGACCTAACCGAGCCCAACAACGAAAACAACGGAAGCGGGATAAGCAGAAGCCCGAGCGGCCCTGGATCAGTAACGCGAGAGAGTTTACTGTTTGTTGGAGACACCCTGTCTGTTTCCGCTCGGTCCGGTTCGCAGACTCCCGGGAACCGGGTCTCGGGGTCACCTTTTGGGCACAGCAACGGGGCTCCGGGGTCTTCACACGGGCAGGACAGCGGGGGCTCAGGGTCGCCCTACACCAACCGTCCGATGTCACGCTGGTCGATCCCACGAACGCCGCGCGCGCGAATCGGCCATCAGCCCATGATGCCGCCTCCGTCGCGCTCCGTCCGCGAGGAAAGCTCCCTGTTCGTGAGCCCCTCGACGCACCCTCACGGCGCGCGGGAGGAAAGCATGCGGCTGGGGACCCCCAACATCTCGGCCCGGGACGTCAGAGAAGAGAGCAGTCTGTTCGTGACTCCCTCACGGTTTGAGCGAGAGAGCGCGGGGCCCTCGGAGCGAGCCATGTGGTTCATCTCACCCAGCGCAAGGGATCATTCCGCCAGGCTCTCGCGCGCCGACGACAGCGCGAGCGTCTTCTTCGACGACTCGGCGAGCGCCGGCAACGGGGAGAAGCGGCGCAGTTCTGAAAGCGGAGGCTCGGAACCTGACAGGGAGAATCCCAAGCGAGCTCGCAACATGTAGGGCGTGGTTTCCGCTCGGCGGGAACGCA
Organism: Stachybotrys chlorohalonatus IBT 40285; assembly: GCA_000732775.1. Taxonomy (NCBI): domain Eukaryota; kingdom Fungi; phylum Ascomycota; class Sordariomycetes; order Hypocreales; family Stachybotryaceae; genus Stachybotrys; species Stachybotrys chlorohalonatus. The sequence continues at coordinate 289,770 of KL659949.1, read as the reverse complement.
TCAGGGATTTTTCTTTTGCTTCTTGAACGTGATGGAGTGGTGGTTGAGGCTGCAGATGGCGAGGCGTTGGCAGACGTGAGGTTGATATATACTTTACATGACGATGGCTGCTTACGCGAAAACGGTACATGGGAATAACTTGGGTGGATCATGGTTAGTTGTGCCGTCAGCGGGTTTCGTCGTGGCACCTTGCGTCTGCACTGCAGCCGTTTGGGGTTCCTGGTAGTCCCGGCTTTTCCAAGGTTGCTTTCATTTCCACAGGGTTCATATGTCTAGTCAAATGGCGTTCTTGCTTAACTCATTCCGTGCTTCCATCATCATATCGTGCGTTTTCTTGTCCTCATCTTGGCCCGACCCCTTTAACGAAGGTAGCCCACTCCCATCCCCACAGGGATCACCTTGTCCAGACCCTATCCCTTGGCGAGTGGGATCCGATAACTCCCTCTGACACCATTGGCCCCATATCTGATGCCTTTTCCACAGCGGCTTTGTCGTTTTGCCCTCGTTCTCGGCATTTGCAGTATTTGATCGGCATTATGAGAGTGAAAAGGGGGGCTATAGCATGATGAATGACGGATGAGCATAAGGACATCACACTGTAGGGCACTAGACCGACAGCAACTCACATACAACGACATCTTCCTCAAACAGTAGAATGCCATCGACTTTCATTACAACGCAAATACTGACCGCTGCACTGCCGCCGGGCCAACCCGGCGTTACTTACACGCCCGGCTTTGACAAGTCAAAGAAGAGATTCATATACACTGATACACGTACAACTTGCCGCAGAATCAACACCTCAAAGAGTTGCCCTTGCAATATGGTCGTCGCTACTTCGTCGGCTTCGGGGCGTTGCCGAAAAGCTATGAGATTCCGTCCATTGCCGAAGCCTAGGCCAAAGCACCGGATGCACGGCATTTCCTAGGGGACAGGTTCTGCGTCTCGACGGAGTTCCAGAAATGCAATGGCCAGTAAATCAACAACATGGCCATCTTTCACACGGGGGGTGGCTTCTAGGGCACCCCAGAAAACAGCAAGTGTAACGCGGCTCTTGTTGGCTCGCTCTCTCTTCCTCCTAGCAGGGCAGATCCATCCGGCTAGGCGACATCTTGTCTGTGTGGTTGCGTGATCCAGATTAGGCCTGGAAGACTCCGAGACATCTCAAGGACCGATGGAAGGAGCTCTTCAAGGGAGTCACCGTCGAGGCCCATGTATTCCCACTAGAGCCATATATACATAATGAAAGCAACAAGGCGAGATAGTGTGTACCCCTTTTGAGGATATATTGCAAACCCAGCAGCTGGGTAAGGTTTGAGAGGACCTTTTAGCTTCTCGCTGCGCCTTGATACGTCTGGGCAATTGCGCCGTTCTGGGTCCAGATGGCTCGTTGTATGGTTGCACTACCAGTCGCGAAGCACAGGAATGCACGCACGCATGTCGACATGGGCGCCCTGCCCTGCAGCTCTCGAACATTCCCTGGAAATCCCCATCGCTCAACCTTCTAGAAACAGAGAGGGGATGACCATATTGGGAGTACTGCGAGCAGATGCTGGCACAAGAGTGTCCACTGCTCAAGCCCATGCCTGGCCATCCACAATCCAGTGTCACCTGCGATGTCACAGCAGATGATAAGATATGGGACGTTGGTGGTCCGGCTCACAATGGGAAACGGTTGCAAGATCCAATCTATCATATGTTGCCAACCCGGCCAAACCCCGCTAGAGAATTAAAGTAAAGCCGGTATTTGGGTGATGACAGGCCATGATCGCCAGTACCAGGCCCCATTGCGTGATGCTTGGCCCTTCCCGTCTAGGAAGGTTCCATCGTCGAGACGGCCATCCATCCACCTCTTGTCACACCCGCATGCAGTCTTGCTCGGTCTCGAATATCAGTTGGCTGGTAAACAGCTTGCTGGTCCTGGGGAAAAATCCAAAGATATATGGAAAATCATGCCGTTGCCATTCGTCGCTGGCCTTCCCCTCTCCTCCTTGACTGCGACACGGGATTCCACACGATAGCCTCTCTACCAACTGAGCCGTAGCCATGGCCATCTTGGACACCGTCAAGGGTTGGACCAGCTCACATCGGACCACTACCATTGAAAGGAGTCCGCCAGCATATGAATCGCAGGAGTCCGTCATCCACGATGGCGATCTCGCCTACACCCTCGTCCAGAGTGGCAATGGCTCCAAGCCATCGTACCAGGAGGCCGTCGGCGCACCCGTCGAGACCGACTCTCCTCTGGGATACCACGTTGGCTGGGTCACTGTTGTGTTCCTCAATGTGAACCAGATGATTGGCACTGGAATTTTCTCAACCCGTACGAGCCAACCACGTCGTTGTCGCAACTCGATCTCTGTCTTTCTGCTAATCAAGCCCGTGTTGCAGCTGGTTCCGTTCTGAACCGAACCGGTTCAATCGGACTCGCTCTTTTCTATTGGGTCATTGGTTTCTTCATGGCCATTTCGGGTTTCAGCGTGTATCTCGAGTTTGCGAGCTATTTCCCCAACCGCAGTGGCTCAGAAGCCGTCTACCTCGAGCAAGCCTACCCGCGACCCAAATTCCTCTTCCCCATTGCATATGCGGTGCAGTCCGTAATCATATCATTTAGCAGCAGTAACGCAATCGGTACAGCGGCCTCGTCCGGCAATGTCAGTTGTGAACGTGGCAGCTAACGCGTGCTTCGACAGTGCTCTCGAGATACATTTGGCGCATTGCTGGTGTGACTCCCACCGACTGGGAGTCAAAGGGAGTTGCTGTTGCTGCGTACACTCTCGCTGTGATATGTGAGTTTCATTGTGCTCCAGCCGGATCACTCCAGGCCACGCGATTAATGTTAGCAGGTGTCATTGCGCACAACAAGTACTCTCTCTGGGCTACCAACGTCTTCGGAATCATCAAGATTATCACTCTCGTCTTGTAAGTGGCCCAGTAAGCACCGGTTTTCAATGGTTATCGTGAGCTCATATTGTTACCTTGTAGCATCAGCATCACCGGGTTCGTTGTCCTTGGCGGCCATGCCTCGACTGTGCCTGACCCGCAGATGAACTACCGCAACGCCTTTGAAGGCACCACCAACAACGGCAACGATCTTGCTAGCGCCCTGGTCAGCATCGTCTTTTCCTATACCGGATACTCCAACGCTTTCAACGTGGTCAATGAGGTCAAGAACCCCATTCCCACCATCAGGCGATATGGCTTCATCTCTATCTTTGTTGTTGCCATTCTCTACATCCTCTGCAACATCGCATACTTCGCTGCTGGTACGGACTCCCCATGCTGCTCCCGCTTGCGAGGGCGCTCTTTTTGCTGACAGGATGAGTCTACAGTGCCTAAGGACGAGTTCGCCGCTTCGGAGCAGATCGCTGCTGCCGTCTTCTTCACTGCCGTCTTTGGACCCGGTCGAGCTGTGACGGCACTCAACGTTCTAGTTCTGTTGAGCGCTTTCGGCAACCTGTTGGCTGTACTAATTGGACAATCCCGTTTGATTCGTGAGATTGGACGGTAAGCCGTGCTACAGATAAGGACCTTGGACGCAGCTACTAAATCTTGTCTAGGCAGGGTGTCCTTCCGTATCCTCGCTTCTGGGTGTCGACAAAGCCCTTTGGCACGCCTCTTGGTCCCTACCTGCTGAAATGGGTCATGACGTTCATCATGATCGTTGCTCCTCCATACGGCGATGCTTTCGATTTCAGTACGTAATACACCACATTGCGAGGATCTAGAGCGGGTGAGCGTTGCTAATCGTTTTTCAGTCATCAGTTTGAGGACTTACCCAGAAGGCATTTTCCACCTGTGCCTTGCCGTCGGTCTTTACACTGTTCGATACCGTCGCAAGAGAGTTAGCAAGGATCGTACCGAGTTCAGGGCGTGGCACGTTCTGGTGGTCTTCTTTATCCTCTTGCAGATCTACATCATCGCCATGCCATGGTGGCCCCCTGCCGGCGGCCCGTACGCCGGAGACGTCAGCTTCTGGTACGCCACATACTGTGTCGTTGGTATCGCGATGTAAGTTGGCCCATTTTCTGTCGGACGAGGCTGCGATTGGGCTAACTTCTTCCACGCGCAGTCTTCTTGTCTGCGGTCTGTATTATGTGGCCTGGATGTACGTGTTGCCTAGGCTTGGCAAGTATCAGATTCGACCTGAGGTCATCGCGATCGATGACAACGGCGCAAACACCCACCGCTTGGTCAAAATTCCCCTTGCCGAGATCAATGCTTGGGACGCCGAGCACGACGAAGCAGGCAACCTGCGACACAGGCATATCAGCGATTACAACAGCCACTCCCCGGATGCGGAAGTGGATGAGAAGGGTCGCCTTCCGACATAACGCATCTGGGGTACATCGTCGGGTTTTGGTCTTGGAAACATGCCACGTCCTAGGTAAATGAACAAGCACTTCTGAGCCTGGAGCTTTTCTAGATGTGGATGGATTTTTCTGCCACCATGATAATTCTTCTATATACCTACTTAGTCGGAATGGACAATTCGCTGGTCCTCGGGGTTCGTTGTGATGCATTGATAATTGATCTGGTGTCTGCCAAGGTTGGTAACAGGTGTGTGCTGTGGTGTTGGAAGCTCGAATGTGATGCTAGTATGGCTTACTACGAACTCCACGTAGTGGAGCCGCCGGGATCCATGGTACAGGTTCAGATAGCTCTTTCAACATTCTGTCGCAGGGTTTGCAATCGTTATTGTAGAATGTGCGATGATGAAGTGCCATAGCTTGTTTCGTTGCGAGAGAATGGTGCTGTGGTATAGGGTAGGCATAGAGGGAGCCGCCGTACTAGAAGGTATTACGGCTGGAACGTCACCATCGCTGAGGAAATAGTCGCGGGCTTCCCACCGGCTGTCTAGAATAATGTAGTGTGGGTAGACAAATCTTGGGTAGTATTGTCGCGTACATCCATTGGGTAAACTCCTGAAGGATGCAATAGTCTGCTCTATCACTAATTCGCATATCGTTTATCGTTGTCAAGAAAACCAGTGGTTGTGGCTCAAACGTGTGACGTAAGTCTCGTTGGGACATGTGGCTGAACAGCCAACTCTAAAGTTGCATTACTGGAAGCCACGGAAAGAGCAGCCGCATCAAGCTGGGTACCCGTCAGTACTCGGTACCTCCACATACACGCATATTGGTGGCTGTGGAGCCTTCCAGGTACTTGCAGGTTCCCAGTTCTTCCATTTTGTGTTTTATTGTGTGGCGCAAGCCCACCACAAGGGGAGGTACGTAATCTCTTGGTGCGGCGGAGGCGCTTGGCACGCAAGCCATTGTACACAACTCACTGCCAGCTCACCTGTGCCCAAAAGAAGACCCTCGACCGACAATTGCTCAACTCCTCTTCTCACGCCCGCGACACATACACAAAACGAGATCCTGGCGAACACCTCATTGTCGCATCACTTCCTTTGGCCGCTAGGCTATCCTAACTCTCCTTGGGCGGGTCGTTCCCACAATCCTAGCGCCTTGTGGTGCAACCTGCTTCTTAGCCACCAACCCCACGCCAGCCCTCCTCACTTGCTCGGAGACCAAGCAACCGTGACAGATTGATCGACAGGTTGAGTTTTGACACTCAGTCAGGGCACTCCTCCGTATCTGCTGCTCGCAACCCATCACTCCATTATCGCAACATCGTTATCTTTACTCGGACTGCCCTGCCGCAATCGCCGAGCGACTTTTGGGCCGCGCCAAACCTGTAAATACCTGGCCTCGGGCGCTGCGCTCCAAGACGACATCATCGCCGTCGCCACCGAAACCACCTCCGGGGTTTCCACCGTCGACGCACCAGATCGGAACCGCCCTTTGCGCGGCTCGTGCCGTCACAAAATCCAACCTCCCGAGTCCGCCGAAAGTCATCTCCACGAGAACATCAACCACAGTCGCCCAGCATGTCGAAGGTTATGAGAAGCGTGAAAAACGTGACCAAGGGTTACTCCAGCACCCAGATCAAGGTCAGAGAAGGTGCGCGAACCCACACAGCCCCTTTTCCGGGATCCTCCATTCCATCTTCGATGGGAATTAACACTCAATCGCATAGCAACCAGCAACGACCCATGGGGCCCCACGGGGACGCAGATGAGCGAGATTGCTCAGATGACCTTCAACACGTACGTCAGACCTCCCGGCCGGTGCCCTGGTCACAGAGTACATGGGCTAACGAGTAACTTCACTTCAGGTCCACCGAGTTCTACGATATCATGGACATGATTGACAAACGACTCAATGACAAGGGCAAGAACTGGCGACATGTTCTGAAAGCGCTCAAGGTGCTTGACTACTGTTTACACGAGGGCTCGGAACTTGTGGTCACCTGGGCTCGCCAAAGCATCTACATCATCAAAACCCTAAGGGAATTCCAATACATCGACGAAGATGGGCGCGATGTCGGCCAAAACGGTACGAACAATACGCCCTCCTCCATGTACGAAGCTGTGAACTGACATGATGTAGTGCGGGTGGCTGCGAAGGAACTGACTTCCCTCATCCTGGATGAGGAGAGGTTGAGAGCCGAACGCAGCGACAGAAAATCGTGGAAGTCGCGTGTAACCGGACTGGAGGAGACCCCTCCTGCTTCATACGGCGAATCATCCAGAAGCGCAAACCGACGGGAGCCCAGAGAACGACGCCCCAATGCGACTGAGGAGGAAGACCGGGAATACCAGCTTGCGATTGAGATCAGCAAGCAAGAGGAGGAGGACCGGAAGCGACGAGACGGCAGACAGCCTGCGCGGGACGATGACGACGACGATCTGGCCAAGGCGATCCAGTTGAGCAGGGAGGAAGAGGAGCGACGGCGACGAGAGCTCGAGGAAACCAATGCCTCTTCTCTCTTTGACGATGAGCCGGTACAGACTTCGCAGCCTCAACACACTGGATTCAACCAAGGCTACCAGCAGGGTAACCCTGTAGATTTCTTTGCCAACCCCATTGACCAGACACAATCTCCTGGCTACCTGACCAGCAGTTATACCGGATTCCCTCAGCAACAGCAACAGCAGCCACAACAAACCGGCTACGCCAACTACAATCTCGGAGTTCAGCCTGGTTTTGGTATGAACACAGGCACAGGATTTGGCCTGGATCCCTACGGCCAGCAGCAACAAGCCGCACAGCCATTCCAGCTGCAGCAGACCGGTTACAACCCATGGGCGCAACAACAGCAGCAGCAGCAACAGCAGCAGTTGGCATCTCCTGTATCGCCTGAGCCCGCGTTCCAATCCGGCACCAACAACCCCTGGGCTACAAACCAGCAGCAGCAGCAACAAGCTCTAAAACCCACGCCCACTGGCTCTAACAACCCCTTTGCCCAATTTGGTCGTCCCCAATCGGCTCGACCTACCGTGTCCTCCCTTGGATCTCTGCCGGAGCAGAAGACCCTATCCACATTCAACCAGCCTCAACAGCAACCTCAGCAACAGCCTCAATTCAGCATTCCACAAAGAGAGATTAGCGAACATGAATCTAAGCTCAACTCTCTTCTTGCCACAGGTGATGGAATGGACACGTACGGCAACACCGGGAATCTTCGTATCCCGGCGCAACACACCGCCCCAGGAACCTTTATCAACAGCGCAGGCTCGGGCATCAACCGTGTAAATGCTGATGCCACAGGCAGCAACCCCTTCATGCGCCAGCAGTTTACCGGTATGCCCAACATCAGCTATGGCAGCCAAATCCCTGCAGCAACAGGGCCCGCTGGGCTTAATGGGCAAGCCACGAACAACCCCTTCGGACCTAAGCCGCCACAGCAACAGGGACAGAACCAGGACCTCATCCAGTTTTAAGCCTTGCCGATGCGTTAATGATTTACCAACCCCAGGTGCTTGGGGATTTGCCTGGATTACACTTATTACATTTCTCTTCTGGGGTCTCAGGTTGCTGGAGGAATTCCCATTTCATACTTGTTCTTCCTCCCGGCGCAGGAAGGCATCATTTCACTTGTCCATGACTCCTTGTCCAATTCCGTTTATTTACACTATTCGAGCCCTGGCCGTAGTGGAATCGAACATTGTTCATGCGATCCATATTGTAGGGTATTTAGACAGCGTGTCGTCCGCTCTTAAGAATCTAGATCTCATGCACACACTCTTGACGTTTAGTGAAGCCATCTATCCGAACTGTTTTTACCCCCCGTCTCGGCACTCCACTGGACCAGGGTGTGCCACAGAGCAATTAGCTAGCGCTTGATTCTGCCTGATACCTGGCTGCATCGAATTTGGGGTTGGCAGACGCGACTCATGCGTCGATTCGTCTTGCAACGAGCTCTCTTTCGTCGTCGGGGTTCGGCGTCGTGACAATGACTGATGCGCTCGCTAAACAGTCTTGCAGGACCGGAAATGAATCGTCTTTGGAAGGCTTATCCGGCTTCCTCCATCATCTGAATAAACTCCTCGAGATTCACCCCGCCCTTGCCGTCGTGATCGAGGTGGTCTATCATGCTTTGTATCTCCTCGTCTGTCATTGTGCGCTCTTCCTTGATTTCCTGGGCCAGATGGCGCATGTCGTCAAAAGAGATGACGCCATCGCCGTCGTAGTCAAACATGTTGAATACTTTGGTGGCCTCTTCTCGCGGGTCACGGTTGGCGATGAGCTTTGCGGCGCATACCCTGAATTGATCGAGAAACATGTACAAACGATTGACCGGGCAGCTGTGCGCATCTTGCCAGTCTGGGGGCACGGTGCCGTATGTTTCCAAGAGTCGAGAGTACTCGGGCTTAGACATCTCGAAGCCTAATGCGGCCAATGAGTGCCGAAACTCGTAACTGTTCAACCAGCTCTTCTTCTTCATGTCCATGAGGTCAAACTAAAACCGCATGAGTAATTGATACTTCCCAGGGCTCCCTATCGCATGATATCGACTCACCACCTCATCGATGTGTGCGCGATCCTCATCTGGGATAGCACTGTACTCTTCGTTGGCTGATACCTGGGGCGCAAGGGGCTGTTGCCGTTGCTGCTGTGCCTGACTGGTTCCTGCCGGCATAGACCGCAGCGGGAATGTTCTGGGTGTTGCGTGAGAATTCATATTCCCGCCAATTGTGTATACCTTGAATCAGGCTGGAGTAGGGAGATTGAGTGAGGCCGGGACGGGTTGCGAGCGAAGTGACAGAGTTGACAGCAGCGAACAGGAATCTCAACAGAGCGCAAGCAAGAAAAGGTCGTAAATGTGTACAAAGTGATAATTTAATCCTTGCTTTCGCGCGCACGGGAAAATCCAAAAGAAAAGGAAGAGGGAAAGTATTAAAAAGGTAGGCCAATGCCGTTGCACCTGTGAATGAGAATGGCTGCTACTGAGGACAAAAAAGACTGAAGCTCACTTCAGATTGCGACGCGATGAACACGCGCTCGCGCCGGCTGCCGTCGCGATGCTGGTCGCAGCCGCTGTAGTGAGCGGGTACCTTGGGTACTGTGCGATTTGGAAGGGCGGACCATGTACACTACACTTACGAGCGATCATCCCTTGCCAACGACGGAATTAGTAAGGCGGGTGATGAATAGATACATGTGACCACCGTACCTCTCCAGGCAGCACCAAGGCAGCCGTGACTCCGCCTTGAGGTACTGCTCCAATGACCAGCCATTGGTGGGAGTCTGTTGCAGAAACAAAATGGACCAATAGGGCACGGAAGTTCTTGTCTGAGGCAGCAACGCAGCTTCAGGCGAAGCTACCTACAAGATACCTGGGCCGGCCGCTCTGGACCAACCAGAAGGCCGAAAAAAAAAGCTGGGTGACCCAGCAGCGGAACCTTATTACCACACCTTCGTACGGGCATAGGCTGGCACTGACACTGACACTTTACCTCTACCTCACCACGCCCACGCATAAAGGTCGAGGTGAAATAGGGCGCGCTTCCCGGCCCCCGTTTCTCTCTCTGACGATTTCTGTCCTTGCCTCCGCAGGTCTTCCTGTTGTCTTCCTCCAGCTGTCGAGGTTTGAGCAAGCTGCGACTTTGCTTCGCCTGACAATTCTTTGTCGGCCCTGCCACCCAACGTCCTGAGCGCGTTCTCCTCGAAGCTATCCCCAACCTCGAAGCACCACGCACCTTGGGCCACGACTCATCGTGCCATCGCTCCGTCGTATGCGCATCATCCTCAGTCACCTGTTTCATTGATCTCGATATCTTTGCCACCTCGGTTGACAGTCGCGCTGCGTACCGGCTCCTTCTCCTTTCGAGTGCCTTTCGGGCGAAGGCCATTCATCTCCGCCGCACACAGACTCGATCGTCCAACGAAGCGCGCCTACTCGCCGCATCCCTCTCGCGATCATGTCGTTCGGCGGCGGTACGTTCGGAGGCTTCGGCCAGAACAACAACCAGCAGCAGCAATCCACAGGCTTTGGCGGTTTCGGCCAGAGCAACAACAACAACGCACTAGGTACCTGTCAGTCATGCGACTTCAAGGCTTCATTGAAGCACTGCTAACATCAATCCTTCAGCTTTTGGCGCCAACAACAACACTACCGGAGGGTTTGGCCAAAACAGTAGCGGTGGCGGCTTATTTGGCAGCAACAACAACGCTGGAAACACGGGTGGTTTTGGATCTGGCGGCTCAGGTACGTACACAAAGCTCTAAGAACGAATCGCCATGCAACTCCTATACTCATCAAACGATTAGCCTTCGGATCAAACACAACAGGTGGCTTTGGCAGTAAACCAGCCTTTGGCTCGACCGCTGCACCAAGTGGCGGTAGCCTGTTTGGAAGCACAGCAAACAACACCACCTCTACGCCTGCGTTTGGAGGATTTGGCAATACGGCCGCAAACACGTCGTCGCCCTTTGGCGGTGCTAGCAACACCACAGGCGGACTCTTCGGCAGTAACACAGCCAAACCCGCCTTTGGTGCCGCGACTACCACTGGTACCACTGGCTCTTCGTTATTTGGAGGTGGCTCAACTGGCAATGCCTTTGGCAGCGGCGGCTTCGGTGCTACGAACAACCCAGGACTCGGGGGCGGTGCTGGAGACCCCCCCGGTACAGCTGTCGCGCCATTCCAGGCCTTCACCGAGAAGGAGCCTAACAGTGCTACGAACCAGTCCAATTCCTTCCAGAACATTGCCTTCCAGGATCCTTACAAGAAGTGGTCTGTTGAGGAACTGCGATTGGCAGACTATACCCAAGGGCGTCGACACGGAAATGGTAGCGGAGGCGGTGCCTTCGGTGTAGGGTCCAACTTTGGTGGTGGCTTCGGAGCGAGCAATCAGACCACCAATGCTTTCGGATCGACGCCGAGTACGACTACCGGAGGACTGTTCGGAAGCAACCAAGCGACAACGAACACTACCAGCACGGGCTTTGGGACAGGTGCTTTTGGCAGCAATAACAATGCCGGCGGCGGTCTCTTTGGAAGCGCGAACAAGCCTGCCGGGACGGCATTTGGCAGCACGAACCAACCGCAGCAGAGTGGCGGTCTGTTTGGATCGAGTACAGCGAACACTGGCAGCACGGGCTTCGGCGCGGGTAGCACTGGTGGTGCGTTTGGTCAAACGAATACCAATACTGGAGGTGGCCTTTTCGGATCAAGCAACCAGGCCAATAAGCCTGCTACTGGATTCAGCTTCGGCAACACGAATAATGCCAATAATACGACAACCTCCGCCTTCGGTGGTGGCACGAATGCTTTTGGTTCTACGAACAACGCAGCAACTGGAGGCGGCCTGTTCGGCAGCAGCACCAACCAGGCGAGTGGGGGAGGGCTCTTTGGCAACAACAACCAGCAGCAACAAGGAACGACAAGCGCGTTTGGTGGCTTCGGTCAACAAAATCAAAACCAAGCCCAGCAGACTGGTGGCTCCCTCTTTGGCGGCAACCAGCAGAAGCCAGCTACTGGTGGTCTGTTTGGCTCAGCCACGAACAACACCACTTCCGGAGGCTTGTTCGGTAATGCGAATAACCAGCAGCAAAATACTGGCGGTTTCGGAACGAACAATGCAGCCACCACTGGCGGGCTCTTTGGCGGCGCCAAACCTGCTACAGGCACTGGGCTCTTCGGAGGCAGCACGGCGCAAACCACCAATACAGGTACTGGCCTTTTCGGTGGACTCGGCGCCAACAACCAGAACCAGCAGACCGCCTCTACTGGTCTCTTCGGAGCTACAAATAACCAGCAGCAGAAGCCAAGCCTGTTCGGTGCTCCAGCCCAGACCACAGGCAGCAATCTGTTCGGTGGCCAGAACAACCAAGCCCAAGGACAGTCTCTGTTTGGAGGCAGCACCAACCAGCAACAGGCTCCAGCACTTGGAAGCTCATTGTTGGGCAACTCCCAGCAAGCAAACAACGCTCCTCAAGGACTTACTGCTAACCTCAATGACGTGTCTGCGTACGGCTCGCCGTCTCTCTTTGCCGGCGTAGGAGGCAACGAGGTTCCGAATCCTGGGCCCCTTGCCACTCCCGTCAATGGCAACTCGAAGCCACGGCGCGCCTCTGTTCTGCCGATGTACCGTCTAGCACCTGCTTCAGCCTCCCGCTTCAACACCCCCCAGAAGCGTGGCTTCGGCTTTTCCTACAGTACCTACGGCACTCCAGGAGCTAGCCCTGCCAGCAGCATCTCGAGCACCCCCGGCACCCTTGGACGTAGCTTACTAGGTGCCAGTGCCAGTGGCAGCCTCAGCAAGAGTATGTCGACGAATAACCTTCGTCGAAGCTACAACACTGAGGATAGCATACTGGCCCCTGGCGCCTTCAGCTCTAGTTCCGGACCTAGATGGTACGGCAGCACCGGATCCAAGAAGCTGGTGATCAACAGAGACATTAGGAGTGATCTCTTTTCAACGCCACAAAAGGACAAATCTGGGTTGGATTCTAGCACTGGCCCCCGTAAGCTCGCCAAACGCGTTAGCTTTGACACGAGCAACGTTGGCGCCGATGATGGCACCCCAGTCCGCGCGGCCTTGCCTGAACCCGAGGATGTGTCGGGCTCGCCAGCCGATGAGACGCCGCGCCAGTCCAAGCCGACAAGCAACGGCGCATCTTCTGGGACCCCCGAGATGGAGCAAGTCAAGGGCAACGAGCTGGCAATCGTGCACGAGGAAGATGTTGGCGTCGCACCTGGCTCTCAGCACGGCCAAGGTTTCGACAACGGTCCCGGCGGATATTGGACATCTCCAAGCAAGGAGCAGCTGCACAATATGAACCGAGTTCAGCGTAGCAGAGTCGACGGCTTCAAGGTCGGACGGCACAACGTTGGCACTATCGCTTTCAAACTTCCTGTCGACATCAGTAATATCGACATAGAGGATATTTGTGGCACCATCATTCAACTCGAGCCCCGTTCCGCTACCGTGTACCCGGTGTCCGCCAAGAAGCCCCCTGTCGGCAAAGGTCTCAACGTACCGGCCAGGATATCGCTAGAGCAATCATGGCCTCGTGGTGCTCGCGACAAGAGGGTTTCTACCGACAACAAGCGCTTCAATAAGCATGTGGAGAGACTCAAGAGAATTCCTGATACTACGTTTGAGGGTTATGATGAGGATACGGGTGTCTGGACATTCTCCGTTGAGCACTTCACGACTTATGGTCTGGACGATTCCGATGACGAGTCTGGCGATGAGCTTCCCGATGCCCCGCCGGCCATTTCTCCATCTCAGTTTTCAACCTCACAGCAACTAGCCTTCGATGCATCCACCAATTCGTCAAGAGAGGACGACACCTTCGATTTCAGGCAGCGCAAAGGACTACCCGGGGCTTTCGATGAGCAAGTCCAGCTTTTTGAGGGAGACAACATCGCGAAGGAGTCTTTTTTAGGGGTTAGCTCCGCGGATTCTGCACCCAACACCGTTCGGCTCTCGCTTGAGGATGAGGCGACGACTGGTGATGTAGACTATGATATGTCCGAGGACGAAGACATGGCGGGTTCTTCGACTGGACAGCATCTTGCCGCGGAGCGTGAAGATTTCTCGCCCGAAGAAGACCAGGACCTTAAGAGGGGTACACCTGGTGGCATCCTACGAGCAAGGATGCGAGCAATGAAGGATTCTGTCGGTCCGTTGAAGTTGGAAGTGGCCGACGGCGATGATTGGATGGAGATGTTGCGGAAGACTGTCAGCCCGGTCAAGAGGGATCGGCAGCTACTCAGAGAGCTCAACGACTCACCTTCGCGACGTGCCGGCCAGCTCATCGACTTTGAGGACGACGGCGATGATAAGTTCAAATCGTCTATCATGAGGAAGAGCACGGCAAGAGCAAGTAGAATGGAGAATATGCCAGCCAAGACGCAACTTGGCTTGGACAAGGGGCGAGGGTTTGCAACAAGCATCGACTTGATGAACTCCTTGTTTGAAAAACCCAAGCCTGTGGGCCAAAATTTCAGGGCGTCCGTTCCTGCTAAAGGATTTCCGAAGGTCGGTGCCCTAGTCAATGCATGAGAATCTGATCTGAGTAGATGGACTCGGGCAAATGTATCTATGTTTGAATATGAACTACAATGCTAAAACTTTTCTGATTATTAGTGGCCATACGAACGACAAGATAAGACCCTCACCATTGACCCCGAGGAGCAGGCTTATCACGATGCCTCCCGCCCAACCTGGGGTCCGGATGAGGTTTTGGTAGTGACGAGACCGATAGACGGGGCCAAGACGGGCCGCGTCGGGCGTCACAGCGACGACCTCTTGACATTTCAAAGATCTGGCATTCAGACGTCCAAGCAGGACCTGAGATTGGCACGGTTTTCTGCCGAGGTATGATGACCATACATGATTTCAAACCTCAACTGACTCTGGTCGCAGTCTTCAAAGAAGTACCTTCGAGCACAAGATGAGCTGACCGAGATTCGGCTTGAGGAGGGCGTTCCGGCGGCCGAGCTCCGTATTACCAGTTTTCGGCAGCTTTTCCATGGTCAAGACATGAACAACCCAGCTAGCATCTACGAGAAGCAGGTTTGGGAACTTGCGAGTATATTGTTCGACCAGCTCCCGGGCGTTAGCGATGCAGATGAGGTTGATTTGCGAACAGCGGATCTGTCGCGATTTTGGACGGATCTAGTTGAACCAACGTCAAACAAGTCCATAGGGCTGGCGGGGTCCAGCGCGGAAAAAGCGATTGCGTGTCTGGCAGGTCACCGGGTGGCCGAAGCCTGCAAGCATCTACTTGAAGGCAGGAACTTTCATCTCGCTACTCTGGTGGCCCTGATCGGCAGCGACGACACCAAGAGAGAGATCAAGGACCAGCTCAAAGCATGGCGCGAATCCAAGATGCTTTCGGAATTCTCAGAAGCCATCCGCACGATCTACGAGCTGCTCAGCGGCAACGTCTGCGTGTGCGAGGGTATGAAGGGGGTGCCCATGGAAGACCGCATGGACTCGTTTGTCATTTCGCAAAAGTTCGGTTTCGACTGGAAGCAAGCATTTGGACTCCGCTTGTGGTATGCAAGCCGTTCAAACGAGGGTCTCCCAGTGGCCATTGGCGAGTATGCGGACGACATTGATCAAGACAAAGAGGCCCTACCGCAACCGTGGTATGCCGAGCAAGGTATCAAACCGCTTTGGGACGACAAAAAGGCCGAGACTCGACAGGATCTTCTTTGGAGCCTCCTTCAACTGTATGCTGATTCGGATACTGAGCTGGGAAATATCTTGCAACCTGAGAACTCACAACTGTCCCCTTTGGATATGAGGCTATGTTGGCAACTCGGCCTGGCGCTATCAACGAACGGGTGTGCCTCTTATGATCGGAACATGGACGCGAACATACAAAAAGCGGATGCAGCCACGCTTGCCTATGCATCTCAGCTAACGGGTGCCGGCGAATGGCTGGAAGCGACATTTGTTCTGCTTCACCTCGACGACACAAGATCGCGTACGAAGGCAATCCAAGACCACCTATGCCGCCACGCCAGCCAGATCGCCTCCGAGAGCTCACCGGAGTTTGCCATCTTGACCGACAAGTTCAAGATACCCTCGCAGTGGATCTGGGAAGCCTTGGCTCTCTACATGCGAAGCGTCAAGAAAGACGCAGCAGCCGAGGTGCAGTGTCTGCTTCGAGCTCAAGCATACTTGGAAGCCCACCGTGTCCTTGTCCAGCAGGTGGCGCCCTTGGCCATCATCGAGCGTGACTATGCCAGCCTATCCAACCTCATCACCCAGTTCCAGGGCCACCAGGACTCGATAGTGGAGTGGCCTTCGGGCGGTGAGATATACAGCCAATTTCTCGACCTCCTGCAGCACCGAACCCGGGGAGAAAGCCCTTCGCATGCGCTGCTCGAGAAGCTGCTGGCTGGCTTGCACGCCATGAACGAGAATATGGGAGAGGCAGACATCACGAGATATGCCGCCGTCTCGGATATGGCTGACGAGACGGCTAGGGAGATTGTGCAGCTCAGCCGAAAGAAACAGGTAAGCAAATCCAACCATCTGCCAGTTCAGCACGAAGATCTAACATGCGTCCAGGACAAGGAGCTTCGATCGAAGATTCTCAATCTGCCGCTCACACAGGATCGGTTGTTGTACTACTCTGTTGATTTCAGCTTGGACCGGTACCGGGAAGTCATGTCTCATTAAGCAAAAAAGCAACAAAACAGGTGTTGTCTATAGGGGAGTGTAGGATCGTGAATCGTACGACCAGAATGTGAGCAAGAATGGACGGTTGAACCTTCTTTGCATTTGGGGAATTCGCAACGAAAAAGGTGCAAGGGAGAAGGGTACGACAAGGAAAATGTAGCATGTAGTATAGTATTTTAGATAGTCATTTACAGTCGAGTCGACAACCTACTCAATGTGTATCGTTTTGAACACAAACCAGCATCCTGTGATTAGTCTGTCTGTTTATCAAATGGAATAAGATTCAAGTCAAATAGACAAGGCAAATCTTCGGAAAAGCCAAGCTACTGAGGCTGCCTTCATAGTAACGGGGCGACGATACCCTCTGCCACCAGCCACAACCACAACACCAAGAGACCATGTCCAAACCCAAGAACTGGCCGGGCACGCTACCCTACCTCACCGCGCCCCTCCTCTGTCGCACACTCACCGCCAGCCACCTCCTCGCCATCCGGACCAAACCGCCGCCGTCCGCCGACATCCCCTCGGTCGCGGCGGCGGCCACGCAGACGCCCTCGCCGCTCGTCCGGATCCAGGCCATCTCCGACCCGTCGCACCCGGCGCACGGGCAGCACGGGCTCTTCGCCGCGCGGGACCTGCGGCCGGGCACGCTCGTGCTCGCGTACCTGGGCCGCGTGCACGCTGGCGGCGCGTCCTCGGACCGCAGCGACTACGACCTGTGGCTGGACCGCGCCGCCGACGTGGCCGTGGACGCCGCCGCCGAGGGCAACGAGGGCAGGTTCGTCAACGACTACAGGGGCGTGCGCGGCCGCGCAAACGCCGAGTTCGGCAACGTCTGGTGCGAGCGCTGGGGCCAGCTTTGCGTCGGCGTCTGGGTGCTAGGTAAGAGGACGGCGGGTGGCGGGAGGGAGGGCGTGGGGATCAAGAAGGGGGAGGAGATCCTGGTGAGCTATGGGAAGGGGTTCTGGCAGGAGCGGCAAAGGGAGGACCATGGGTCAGGGGAGCAGCAGTGAGGGATCATGGGTTCGTTGGAACAAAATGAGGACATGCAAATAGAAACTGAGGCCATCGTGCCTCTCATCCTTGTCAACACCAGCACGTTGTGTTCGTCCAGGAGGAAAAACGGGCGAGTAGCCAGGTACGTCCAGGTATTGGTCTCTAATCACGAGGCAGTAAACGTGCCTCGCAAGCTCGGGGGAAAAAAAAGTACAGAGTGATATCTCACAAATTACATCCCAACTCCTAGCAGGCCGCTGCGGCTCAAAACCCACGCCCAGAATATCATTTCACTTCATTGCAAACCTCCCTCTGCTCTGAAACCCGCTCGACCTTGATACCGTTCCCGTCCGCCTCAAGTCTGGATCACATTGGGTATTGTAGAGGGCGTTGGGCCGCCAGGCTGGTGCTTGCCTCCCTCGCCAGCAGCCGTCGTCGATGTTGTGATGGAGACCTGAACCTCGTCTTGGGTGGGCTTTTGATCCTCCTGGCCGTCCAAGCCATTCGTATCATGTCCTTCTGTCACGACTTTGAGGCGATCATGCTTCTCCCTCCAGCCCGGAGGCAGACCAGGACCGCTCGCCGCATTTCCGTAGTCAGACTTCTTGGTGCCCTTGGGCCACCGACCCGGTCCCCGCCCTGTCCCGCCAGTCTTACGCCGGGAGGAGCTGCTCTTTGGTCGTGCGGCCGAGGGTCGCCGGGCGCTGCTGCTGCTACTTCCGCCTACCCGCTTCGGCCGAGCACTGCTACTAACAGTCCGGACGACGGCAGGTCGACTAACGCTCGATCTGGTGCGTTCTGCGCGGCGACTCCCGCCAATGGGAGGGAAGACCTCGAAGCGACTTGGAGGGATGCTGGCGTATGGCGAGTCCCATGTTTCCTCCTCCTCGTGCTTCAACTCACCAATGGCTTCCTCGCTGGTGGGAACATCCTCCTGGTCATCCACACCCGGCTTCTCGACATAGTCGACAGGTTCGGGGGCAGATTCGTCCACCACCCCATTCATCGTTGCAACGGGCGCCTCTGTGCTTGGCGAAACAGCTTCCTGGTCTTCGCCGTCGACCTCCATCCGAGTGTTGGCGCCCACCACGGTCGAACCTTCTTGCAGCTTGGCCTCGTCTTCTTCTCGGGGTGCTATGGTATTGATCGGAGGGCCGAGCTCGAAGTTGACGGCATTGCTTCGTCCCATAACATACGGTGTCCAAGCTAAAGCCTCTGGCTTGAGCCGGACGTACCCTTTGGATTCCCATTTGTTGACGTATTGACGACAATAATCCAGATCAACCCTGAAAGCGTACATTTTTGTCTGAGGGTCCCGCACCAGAGCCCTCAACCCTTCCAGCGCCGAAATCACATCGTCTGCGGTCATCCCTGTGTCGTCGGAAATGCGCTTGACACTTAGCCCCTCCCTCCTGTGCTCGTCCGAGTCCATGACCTTGACAAAGTACTGACACAGAATCAAGCGCCAGTAGTTGCGGTAGGACACGAGGCCCATGTCGGATAAGGGCTTCTCAGGGGAGCCAGTCTTCTGCTCAACTCGGGTAAGCAAGTATGAAAAATCAATAAGAAGATTGCCATAGCCCTTGCGCTGGTGTATCGGAAGGGTCAAGATGCAGGAGACATTGTTCTGGCTGCTTGCTCTCTTCTCCTTGGAGAAGTAGCCCACGAAATGATAGCCGCAGCTATCGTACTCGCAGAGCACGTAGAAGAGGAACGGCTCCACGTCGTAGTACAGAGTCTTGGAGCCCAGGAATAGCTTGGCCAAGAGGCACAGGTTTTGGCAGTATACGGGGTTCTTGCGGCCATCAACCTCAAAGACGGACACAGAGCCCTGGCGGTAAATCTCGTCGCCGGGCGGGTGTTTGGTGGCGCACTTGAGTTTGTGACGCCAGGCCACATAGTCGGAATTCATGTACTTGAGGCAGAACTCGCAAATGTACAGAACGCGGTTTCTGCTGTATTCTGCTGGATACGGAGCGGCATACCAGGTGTCAATCTCCCAGCCGCCAAACTCGATGCATTCGATTTGGCTGCCGTTGTCGGTGGACTTTTTGGATTTCCGCGTTGGCAGCTCCGCTTCCGCCTGCATCGTCAGTATGCGCGCTCTCCATTCGTCCTCGGCCTTTTGTTTGGCCTGGTCGAACCGTCTCCGGTCATCGGCAAGGGGTATCGTTTTCGAAGTGTCGGCTTCGGCTTCGGTGAGGATCCCCCCGTAGGGTTTGCCCTTTGCATCATCCATGTCCTTATCGAAGAATGAGTAGAAGGGCTGTGAGTAGATGTCGGCCGTGAATGGGGTGTGAATCACGGGGACGGGAACGGGGACAGGGTGGGCAGGGACAGTGCTCGCACGAGCTGCGGGGGGCCGCGAAGGTTTTGGAGTTGCTGGCTCCGTCCGTTTTCTGATGCGTTTTCGTCGAGAAAGTATCTCCTTCAGGTTGCCCGACCGTACCTGAATCTTGAGTACCAGCGAGTTCCGTGACCGTTTTTCCACCGTCACTGGGTTAGGGCGTGCGACCTTGAGCCGCGACGTTCGTGCGGAATGTGGTCTCGATGTATCGACAGACTGGGCGCTGTCCACGCCGTCCTCGCGTCCGGGCTGAACGTCGATTGACAGGTGCCGCCGTCGCTTTCGCAGGGATATAACATTGTCGTCGGCTTCTACCGATGACGTTTTCCTCTTGCGCAGCGAACGGGGGCTGTCGTGCAGTTCGTCGTCTACAACAGCCTCATTGCGGACAGAGTGTGAACCTGCGTCTTCACCCACCTGGACAGACGCAGTAGACTGTTGCGATGCCAGCCGAACGCCGTTCTCCGCACCTTCACCCCCTTCGTGCTGAGAGTCCGATTCATCTCCAGACGAGTGTTCATGGTAGCACTCGGGACATTTCCAGCGTTTGGCATCTGCATCACGTATTAGCACCCCCTCACTTTCCGCCTGCTAACAAACTCATACCGTTGTGTTCGCTCATCGCAGCAGCCTCCCGTGCACACTGCTGGTGGGCTGATGGTTTTGTCAGCACACATCTTGGGCAATGGAAGCGATCAGCATACCGTTGTCACGACAGCCACCGCAGGTTAGAAAGGCCTCAAAGTCTTCGCTGGGGTCGTTTTCCTCGTCCTGCTTGCAGAATATGCACATGTTAGGTGGTGCCGTGTCTGAGTCGTCATCTTCATCGCCAACATGGGCTTCTTCCCATCCTGCTTCATCTTCTTCTTCTTCAGACTCGTCACCAACAGCACTTGGCAAGTCCGAGACATCACTCTCGTCGCCCTCCTCATCCTCCGTGTCCCCAGGCTTGATCTTGACGGCGCCAACGCCCTCCTCATCCTCGTCGGCCTCTGCATCGTCATCGTCCTCTCCATCATCATTAGTGCTGCTGCCCTCTTCATCTCCGTCGTCCTCCACGCCATTGAGTTCCACGTGCTCGTCGTTCTCTTCACCCTCAGCATCCACATCTACACCCACGTCCACCTCGTCCCCTGAGGCATCTTGATCACTAAGATTGTGCTCCTCGTCCGATTGTAGTCGACTCTTCAGCACTTTCTCTTCGGCATTGTTCTGGCCGGAAGATTTGGAGTTGTAGGATGCCGCATTGATGGTAGAACCATCGCCTCCCGAGTCCGCTGTGTCGTATTCTCCAGCATCCTCTGAGAGTAGGACGCTCTGTTGCAGCTCCTCTTCCATGTCCTGCGCGCTCGCCATGGTCATGCCTGCATCTGTAGACGATCACGATCCTTGCGTTTGGTTATGGACATGTCGTTACGCTTGCGTTTGGATCGTATGTTTTCTTCGCGTGTACGGTCAAGTCGTGAACATAATGCTGAAGCCCCAACGCGATGGTTGGCGGTCGGTTGGTCCGGGCAGCCGTGTATCTGGGCCGATAAAACGCGATTTCGAAATCGCCTGAAGTCTGCCAACTCGTACCTCAGAGTACGAGCAAGTAAATTGTGGCAGAATATGGGTGAGACGCGCAAGGACAATGGGCGCGTTGCCTTGGACTTGACGAACACGCTGTCGCGGGAAGCTCAACATTACAGTGCGCGCGCCAGAAACGAGCCGCCTACCTGGCGACGTGATGGTACGTTGCACAGTAAGAAAGTACTGCGCTAACTGTGAAAGTTGCTACAGGGTACTTCACTAAAGTGCCCACCTCCACCAAAACCCATGCTTCCCATGGTCAATGGTTACTATGGAGCGGGTTCCGCTACGTACCTTTTCCTAAGGTAAGCACCTTCGACTGTGCTGCCTGAGGCCTACAGACCATCGGTTGCGCTCTAACATTCGCCGACTTGAGCTGCCTCAACAACCAATCCATTCAAGCATCGTCGACGACCAGCCCTGTGCACACGCAGCCTCGAGGCAAGCCAATTAACCGATCCTCGGAATTTGACCATTCGATATCAAGTCTAAGCCCGCCCAGGCGGCCCAATTTCAATCATGCCGGTTCCTTTCGAAGCTCTTCTTCCCTACGCCATCATGGTCACCGTACGTGCTCGAACCCGCCCATCGCCGCTTTATCGTCAGGAACAGCGTATGCTTACACAATCTAGATGTTCGGCATTACTGGAACAGGTCTTGCTGCATTCAGGACCTGGCAGAACGAGGGCAAGCGCCCGCGTTACTCGCTGGACCAGTGGGACAAGGTACGTCTGACACGGCTCGTATACGTTACTACCTTCAGAGGCTAACAATATCTGCAGCAAAGTAATTACGATTCATATAAGCAACCGAAGAATCTCGACTAATTGCTCTCATTTAGTGATGCTTCGCGACCAGCGTCTCACAGGCACAAAACGAGGGCAAATCGATCGACCAGAAGCTCCTCCTGGCTTCGAAGTTTCCAACGGCTGGCGGGTACTGTTATGCCTCTGTTTTTGTTCGGCGTAGTCGACCAAGCTAATTGTTATGCTAGTTGGAAAAACGAATCGCATAAAGAGATGAACCCAGCGCCTTCCGAAGTCACTCCAAACGCCACGATATTTGTGTGTATATACCAGACTGAACTACAGTCATTGCGTTTTGAAAATCAACCTTCGAAGGCAGGTCGAGCTCTTCAGTGTCAATCGAGGTGCCGAAGTGCCCGAACTCGACGAGGCGTGTGTGAGATAGGAAAGTGGCCGAATAAAGATCATCATACCACAATATCTGCCTCTGCTCTGTTCTTGTTGAGGGTCTCTAACAGATTGCAAGCCTGACATATGGACTGACTTGACATGTAACCGCAGTTTGTGCACCGTCCAAGAGTCTGCGTTGGCGTGATCGTGCTCTGCTTCGCTCGACGGGTGCGGACTGGCAGCTTGACAATATCGGCTTGTAGGGACTGGGGCGATTCTGTGATATGTGTTTCGAGATGCTGGGATGCTGTATGGGCTTTGAGCTGGGCCTCCATTTGCTCCATCTCATTGCCCGATGTGCGGCCGTTTGCCGAGCCGCAACCTCCGATTCCCTCTCCTTCGTCGCAGCCGCACGCGCCTTGACCCTTGCCAGGCGTCAGCCTCGCCATGTCTTCGCCACTACGCACGATATCCAGGATGGCGCTTGGTCGAACTTTTTCGAGGTTCTTGATGAGGCTGCGCGCAGTGCCTCTGAATGCTTCTGGGCTATAGATGCACTCGGTGCTGAAGTAATCCAGCTTCTTATGGTGGGCATAGAGCACAATCTCCTTTTCATAAGCGTACTTGAGAGGCTTGCTCCGCTTCACATCGCTCGCCGAATCACCTGTCATTATGCTGGTGCTTCGTGCGAGGCGTGAGAGATCTCCACGGAGGAGATTCATCAAAACTGTCTCGGCCACGTCGTCGGCGTTGTGTCCTGTCACCACGTGCTGTATCTCGAGCATTTTGGCGCCGCGATCCAAGGCCTGCCGGCGGAAGACGCCGCAATATGTGCAGTTACCCTTCTTCCCTATCGTTTCAACAACCTGGTCCATGGTCCACCCGTACAGCTGATCATATCCCACGATCTTCAGGGACATGTCGTACTGCATGGCATTCCGTTTCACCGTCTCAAGTGAATCGTCGCGATAGCCCTTGATGCCTTCATCAACACTTAGCAGCACGAGATCTAATCCGTAGCCGTGCCGCTCGTTCAGTGTCTTAAGCACAGAAGCCAGTACAGTAGAATCTTTGCCGCCAGATGCTCCTATGGCAACGCGCTCGCCGGGGAAGAATAGCTTTGAGGATGTGATGGTATGATGTACTTCATCTTCAAAAACTGCAAGGAAACACTCCCGGCACAGCTTGTCGTGGTTCTTAGGTCGCTTGACGACTGCTCTATTAGCCTGGCATCGTAGGCAAAGGGTAGGCGGCATTTTGAGAGTAACGAGCCGTATTTCGTAGTCTCAAAGCGTTATTGGCTCCTTTATCGAAGTTTTCTTCAATGATAGATATCTTCTGTTGGTAACGCAAGTTCTACTGTGCTTCGCCTCAAGCCTTGATAGATGCGCCACCTGCAGCCTTAACTAGGCCCGAAATAGGAAAATGATTGCCCAATCAGTCTAAGCGCTAAGAAATGCACCTGGCACCGTTTCTGATGGGTAGGTACCTGGCGAAAGACGACATCACGTGGCCCCGGTCATGTGAGCTGAGCTTTTCGTGGCCCCGCCAATTTTCCGATTTGGCAGCAAGCCCTAATTTTTCGCGACCAGCTAAAATCATCTCTGCGAAATTTCACCCTTGGATCTACCCAACCCCATCAACCACCACATCAAGGACTTTGCTCTCCAACCTCGAGCACTCACCCAAAGCTCCAAGATGGTAAGTTCATGAACACCATCTGGACTCTAATGGCAATGGCCACAGTTCGTGTCAATTCAATTGCGCGAAAGCGCTTTTGAACCCCTCAGTGTCGCTGGCCGACACTGTTGGGAACATGCCGCCCGTAAATGTTCTTTGGTGAACTTGGGTGATGACTTGGCTGGAGGACGCGTTTGTGTGTTTGTAAAAGAACCACAACGTGTCCTCGTTAGAGTTCAGAGAAGACCTTTTGGCTTGAGCATATCGCTGATGTCTTCTTTCCTCAATGACAGCCTCCCAAATCCGGTAAGAAGGTCGCTCCGGCTCCTTTCCCTCAGGGAAAGTCTGGTGCCAAGAAGGCCGCCAAGGTAAGCCTCCTTGTTTCCCGACTGTACCTGGCCTTCGCTGACGGCGTCAAAGAACCCTCTCCTTGAGAAGCGTCCTCGCAACTTCGGTATCGGCCAGGACATCCAGCCCCGCCGAAACCTCTCCCGCTTCGTGAAGTGGCCCGAATACGTCCGTCTGCAGCGCCAGAAGAAGATCCTTCAGATCCGTCTCAAGGTCCCTCCCTCTCTCGCTCAGTTCCAGCACGTTCTCGACCGCAACACCGCCGCCCAGGCCTTCAAGCTCCTCAACAAATACCGCCCCGAGACCAAGACCGAGAAGAAGGAGCGTCTGTTGAAGGAGGCTACCGCCGTCAAGGATGGCCAGAAGAAGGAGGACGTCAGCAAGAAGCCCTACACTGTCAAGTACGGTCTCAACCACGTTGTCGGCCTGATTGAGAACAAGAAGGCTTCCCTCGTCCTGATCCCCAACGACGTTGACCCCATTGAGTTGGTGGTCTTCCTGCCTGCTCTCTGCAAGAAGATGGGTGTTCCTTACGCCATCGTCAAGGGCAAGGCTCGTCTGGGCACTGTTGTCCACAAGAAGGTTTGTTTTGGTTTCCCCTCAATATATCTCGGCATAACTAACCAACGCTGTAGACCGCCGCTGTCCTCGCTCTTACCGAGGTCCGCTCGGAGGACAAGAACGAGCTCTCCAAGCTTGTCTCGGCCATCAAGGACGGCTTCCTGGAGAAGCACAACACTGTCGCCCGCCAGTGGGGTGGTGGTATCATGGGCCCTAAGGCTCAGCAGCGCACCCTGAAGAAGCAGAAGGCTCTGGAGGCGGCCACCAAGATTTAAGTTGTCAAAATACCCGTCTTTTCATGGGACTTTGGGGTGAATGGTGTTGCAGGATTTCGGGACATGACAAAATGAATGAAATTTCCAGCCATCACCCGTCATCGTAATTTCATGCGTCGATGTGACTGCCGTACTCGTGCCCTGAATATGGTTATCCGACATTGTCGGCTCGTAAATGTTGGGCCTGAACGAATCAGAAACTCCCACTGATAACTACATACCCAGTTTTGAGTAGTGGCTTTGCGCCTACACGCTGTGTCTCCAGCTTCCATTGGGCCATTTGTATTGATCTATGACGACCGCGATCCGGCGCTATTCCTGCGGGAATTTGCGCATGCAGGTTGTTCATACATGCATTGAGACAAACGGCTGCGTTATAATGTCCGGACGAATGTATCGCAAAACGGGCCAAGCTTTCTCCACAAACTGGATAAAGTGTGTCGTCGAAATCACCGTCGCACAAAACGTGATAAAGAGGCGCCATGAGCATATACCAGCGTGAGCATCGACATAGCTATACCAGAAACGCAACCGAGGCCCGGTCAAGATATATCTATTCCAGCTGGTATTGAATGGAAGAAGTGGCTGTAAAGTAAACTAAACCCTCTGTTTTCCCTGGTGATCAAAACCCCACACACAACTTTCCGAAGCATCGTCACGTCGTTTCCATAGCAATGGGGTGCCCGAAAGATTCAACAATATCCTATCTAACCGTAGACCAGCTTGAACAGATCGTTGTAAACAAAGTAGTTGCCGCTGGGGTCGCGCGCAAGCTGGAACGCCTGGGTGTAGTTCATAGGGCGGCCCTCTTCGTCGACCTGTTGGAAGAGACAGAGTGAGCCGCTGTGCCGTTGTGATTTGGGTGTTCATGGGGGAGGAGGTCCATACCAGCAGCTGTCCGGTGACCAGAATGATAATACCGCCGTCAAGGTTGGTAGGCTGGGCGTCCAGAGTCGAGACCTGGTGCTTCACCTTCTCGAAGGGGAGGGACTGAGCACACTCCTTGTCAGAAACCGCGCAGGGCGCTTAGATCAAGAATGAAAGACGAGGTCCTGAAATTACCGTAAGCTTCTCCACGATAGCGTTGGCACCAAGGACCGAGGCGGACTCGAAGGTCAACATGGACTGCTCGCGCTGTTCTCAGGGTCAGCAAGAGGGGTGTATCGTGACGTAGAGGAATGCGGTGACGGACATAGAGGTTTCCCAGGTTCTTGCGATCCGAGTCAAAGGTGTTGTAGTAAAACTCGATGAATTGCTCTGTTCAGGTAAAGTGTAAGACGCCTGCCGCACAAACGATGCCTAGCTGGCAGTGGTCCTTACTCGCAACATCCTCGAAGTCTGTTCCATGCGCAAACAATTTCTGTCAGTATCCCAACATCCAAGAGCAAAAAGCGGGAGAGAGAGAGAAATGGTTTGCAAATTCGGAAGCAACAAACGTACTGTTCGCCATCTTGAGCAAGATCACTGGTCGTCCGGACCTAACTTTCGAAGGGGGGAAATGTGACTTTTGGGTCTGAGACCGTGGGCGAGAGAAAAGACGCTCAAGGCTGTACTTTTTTTTGCTGTCTAAGTCGTCGCAAGGACTTTCTGCGCAACAACACACACAGGAGGGGGGGGTCAGGCGGCAGCGGAGAAAGAGAAGGATCAAAAGGCCCAGGGAATGGGATGGTGGGGTTGAGGGGCACAGTGCACGCTCGGGCAGGCAGCGGTGTTGTGCAGGGCTGACGTGCCGTGGCCCAAGGGCGGGTCGCTTGGGCGCACAGTACGACCCGGTAGATGCATAAATGGAGGGCTGTCGACGGAGCTTGCGATAAGGTAAGCTGGTGTTCGCAGTTAAGCGGTTTTCGGATGGCTCTGCTACAAAACGGTGGATCGTGCTGAAAAATAAAACTCCCGTTACAACTTCCATTGCTGATTCTGTCCATCTTCGTTCGATCTCGACGAGACAGCAGAAAGTTGGGGGCACATCCACCTTTGCAACCAACTTACTGTGAGCATCATGTGACATTCTTTATCGTCCACGATCCCAGAATTGGTGGCCTTCAGAAAGTAGGGCTTCAATGCCTCTGCAAGAAAATGGTAAGTTGACGTGTCTACGCAACAGCCCCCCCAACCTCACCCCATTGCATGATGACAACCTCTTCATAAGAACGGCCAACTGAATACTCATGTGGATTTCTTAATCATCAAGCTCAACAGTCTGACATTGCATTTCTCACCTCTTCTCTTCTTCGTTGCCTTACAAAACACATATTCCTGCAGCAACGCTAACAAGCCTGCAGATCTGCAGCTATGCCTCGCGAAGATACCTGACAGTTCCCTCCCTGCCTTCCCTCACATTGCCCACCTCGTATTCCACCGACGCCGCCCTCCCATCGGCCCCAATCTGGAACCAGGCTCGCCCGTACTCGGTGCCCAGGGGGATCGGGGTGTCCGTCGTGATGAGCTGTAGAACCCAGCTCTCGGCCGAGACGTGGTAGAACTTGAGCACGTAGGGCCACGTCATGTCCTCGCGGTTCGCCAGCAGGATCGTTTCGTTGATTTTGCTAGGATGAGGTGCTTCTGCTAGAGTAAATGTCCCGTAGCCAGCGTGCCTGTAGGTGCCTGTCATCTGGCTAAACTTGGTCGTCGGTGGCAGAGGCGGGTCTGCCACATCGGGATACAGCTCCTTTGTGGCTTGCTCCAGATTTGTAGTTGTCTCGCTGAGCAGTTTCTCCCATCTGCGATCGCCATGCCATTCTTAGTCTCGCGCCGATGAAGTTTTCCTTAGGGGGAAGAAAACATACCTAGGCGTAGGATCCCAACGCTCATCCTGTGCAATATCAAGTTTATCCTGGATCAGGCTCCACGCAAGAATCTCTGCCACCGCGTTCGACGTCAGGGGTGTATTCGCAAAGGAAACCACACCGTACTTGGCACCAGGTAACCAGATGATCTTGGCGCCGTAGGCATGCATGCCTCCGTCATGTTCGTACACGACGTGGCCCATGAATGTGCTTCTTATCCACCCGAGTCCATACGTGGGGATGTCGTACGCGTTCCTGGGATGAGTTGCTGCAAGGACCCTTGGCGCCTGGATGTCCTGGTGTACTTCCTGGGGGAAGGGTGCGGTCTCGTATAAGAGGCACTTCACCCACTTGGCGTAGTCGAGAACATTGGACAAGACCCCTCCCGCCGCGCTGGTTTCGGTCACGTCCATGAACCGAACCTCCTTGTACGAATGGTCCTCTTCATCCCAGTAGTAGCCGCGGGCCAGGTGCTCCGGGGCGTTTTGGGCGTCTTTGAGGTCGAGGTAGGTCGCATGCATCCCCAAGGGATCCCATATCAATTCCTTGAGCGTGTCCCCGAGTGGCTTGGCCGTCAACGTTTCCACCACGTGTCCCAGCGTCAGGTACATCAGGTTACAGTACGACCACTGAGTGCGCGGCTCCAGCAGCATCGGCAGGTGCCGCAGCTGGCGGACGGTGTCTCTAAGCCGGGCCTGCCTGCCGTTGATGATGCGGTGGGTGGACTTGTCGTGCCGGGTCATGCCGGTGCGATGGCTGGCGGCATCGTCCAAGGTTATGTGGTTCGTTGCCCATTCATCTTGAAGCACAAAGTCGTCCCGGATGATGGATGAAATCGGCGTGGACCAGCCTTTGGAAAGCTCGGCAAAGGTACCATTGCCGATCAACTGCGCAAGAGCAGCGTCCACAAAGGCCTTGGTCGTTGACGCTCCGTACCACAGAGTCTCTGGAGTGGCCGGTGTATCTGGAAACGTCGCTATGCCGTAGCCCTAATCTCATCTGTAAACACTGCGCCCGCAGCACCCATGATTCAGGGTCCCAAGTCGACAGCGGCACGCACCTCTGCAAACACATCCTTCCCATCGATGACAGCGATGGCTAGCCCCGGCACTTTCCAGTGATCCAAGACCCCCGTGGCCCATTCGCCAAAGCCATCCGTAAACGGGTTCTTGCTGTCAAGCGATGGGCTAAGAGTCTTCTGCTCGCTTGCGCCAGAAACAACGGCAGCGAGCAGTGCCGTCACGGCCACTGACATTGTTGGATACAATCGCGTCATGGCGCCTGCAAACCGAGATGGGCAATCGAAGTGCAGCTGTTCTAATCCAACGCGCCACGACGATTGCCAGATACCTCGGGTAAGTGACGCAATGTACGAGGTCCCGCTCCTGGCTTCAGCAGTACGGCGAATGAATAATTCTGCGTTGTGGCAGCTTATTGCTCTAGTTCATATCAAGGCAGATGGATGATTTGACCAACAGATTATATAGTGTGGGTGCCTGTAGGATCAGCACCCCAAGTACAAAAGTACCTGCGAATTGCATTTGGCGAATTCATTGCTCAGTATATGATACTTCACCGTCTGGTTCAGCATTTCGAGCCTTGAGCAGACCGGTTTAGTGGATAATGAACATCATTTAACAACAATGGCTGGCTGCAAAAGGATACCAGTCAGCAGGCACTGCTAGCCTCCTGGACAATGTAGGTAATGCCATGGTCAAAGCCATCCTCTGGACGGTAACAAACCGCGAGCACCAATTCAACGTCATGGCCATGGCTGGGCTTTGCGATCTATATTCAGGGCAACCCGAGCCTGCAAAATAATGTCCAGAATCTAACAAGGGGCCAAACGCCCTCTTTCATCCCACCACACGGGGCCGTATTTCCCAACCCTGCCCCAGACATTGCCCACTGGCTCAACGGACTGGCAAGGAATCAGCTTCGCTGCTGTCCTCGGTGTGCCATCCAAAGCATGTTTTCATACCGAAGTGCCGCACAGCTCTTTGTCGAGAGTTCATCCAAGCCAGATAGTCTGCCTTCATTGTCCACCATGGGGGACTCTCGCCGTCCAAGCCGTATACTGACCATAGTGCGACTGCCATGCTTCATAGCTCTTCCTCTTCTTCAACCTTCATGTCCCGCTTCGGCGCCGCAGCTCCAGCCTCCGAAGGCCCTGCAACGGCTGAGCTCAATGCCGCACTCAGACTTTGTGTAGCAGAGAATTTGTCGGGTGAGTTGGTGAAATCTACACTGGGCCGCGCCTTCTTAAGCGGACTGCCCACGATGCCTGCGCCAATCGAGTTTCCCAAGGCCTGGGTCTTGATGGAGTTCCCAGTCGCTGGTGGAGCAAGTGAAGCACTGGAACCTTGCGCCGTGTCTATGTCTTCGGGTTTCGGCGGTACGTCTGCTGCCGCAACGGAATCAGGTTCAGCCGAGTGTGCCCTTTTCAGCTGTTGTCGTACAAGTTAGCCAATCGATATCGATGTCAACCGTTAACAACTTACGTGAATGCGGTTGACGCCTTCGGTCAGCTCGCCTTGGAGCTGCGGATCCTCGACGACAGGTTTTTTATCATCGTCCTTATCGTCCATATCATCCATCCTACCGATGCCTTCGCTATCGTCGTCGTCGTCGTCATCATCACTGTCGTCGGCGATATTGCCGTTGCTCTTCTTCCTGGCCTTCCTGCGTCGTGTAGCTTCCGTGGTCTGGTCTCTGAACGCGGAGAATCCCACGGTGCCTCCAGCTTTGAGAGGTCCGACGTTGGAAAAGTCAAGCTGACCAGAGCGTCGCTTGGCAGCAGGGCCTGGTGTCGTCTGCTGGTTCTTTGAAGACTGGATAACCCCTATCTTCTGCAGTTGCCCTATAAAAAGTCAGATAGTTCCAGGGTCGTTGGGAGCTGTGCTTACTCTCGCCCCTGTAGAAGAAGGTGAATGTAGCAAATGGCTTATCGGGCCCGTCTATGGTAGTCACGGTCTGTGTGCTGATCGTTTTGGGGTCCAGAGACTTCGGTTTCGCAAAACTCGTCGTGTGTTCGACGTCCGCGTCAATCCCATTGTTCTTGTTTCCCTCGTCGTCTTCATCGCCATCGTTGGCGTCGAACTGAGGTGAGTATTCCCCCTTCTTGATTTCTCCGGAAGCCAAAACGCGGAACATGGCAACCTTGATCTGGCCTGTGGCCTCGGGGGGCTCGTCATCGTCGGAGGACCAGGAGTCCGAGTCATCAAAGACGGCTTCAATGGGAGAGGTGTCGTCTGCTCCGTACCGGAGGGTATCCCTTCGTCCATTTGAGCTTTGTTCGACCTCGATTCCCACGTTGCCCTCACGGGCATTTTGTCGTCTGCGGCGCCTTTCAAACTTCTGCCGCCTTCTCTCCAATTTTTCTGCCGCATCATGACCTTGGAGATCCAGCCCGTTGAGCCATCTTTCCAAGCCGACTTCGCGGAACAAGAACTCTCGCTCTGCTAAGCCTCCGCCGTCGGCTGCCGGAACTTGTACCCAACGACTATTGACCCAAGTCTCCTCGCCCGGTCGGAGGAGTGTAGCGACTTCTTCCTTTGGTCGCCCGTCGAAGTAGATGTACGCAGCAATCGTCTCGTTTTCAGAGTTGGTCATGGGAACGTATGGATTCACCACGCCCGAGAATTTGCCCCGCTCGGGCGCCGAAGTGGTCGGAAGACCTCCAACGAACTGAGGCTTGGGGTACGGGTTCGTCTCGCTGGGTTTAGGGGTCGAGTACGGAATAGGCAGCCCGGGTGTCAGAAGGGTGATCGAGATTGCAAACTTGGCAGGCTCTGGTTTGTTCGAGTCGGGGCTCAGCTCGGGCTGCGGGACCGGTATATAGGTGCTGATGCGCGAGAGACGTGACTGCTTCTGCATCCCATACTCGGGCAGCGGGGCAGAGTTGGCGTGAATGCTCACCGCAAGACCCTTGAAGCAAGGCATTGTAGGTATGGGTGGGTGAGCAAGCGGGTCGTGTTGCTTTGGGCTATAGGTCGTATCCAGGAGGAAAAGGTGGTCGAAGCCAAAGGGATTACGAAGAAGGGAGCAACAAGTGCACCTCAAGCGCAGGCGGTGGGGGGGGGATAACGTTCGGTTACAAGGCTCCGGGACTGGCTACCTGATGCTGGCTTCAGCAGCCAGCCATCTCATTGGTTGAGTGAATAAATGAAAGGGACAGAGGAAGCAGGAATGGAAAGGGACGTGATGCGAGGATACGTGAGAGCTCGTGGGATTGTATGGTAGGCCGGTGCCAGTAAACTAGATTGCCTGTAACAGCGCTGGTGATGGAAGTCCAGCTGCTGCTATGTGTCTTGGTACACGCGAGGAAAGTACCTGCCATCCACGGCCGTTATCCCACCACAGTCGGATCATCCTTGTTCCGAGCATAGCTCACAAACGATCTTCTTCGTCGAGCCTTGTATTGCGTGTCAGTTGCATGTTAGTGCCAGCTGCCAACGCGGGAGCTGGGAGGGGTCCACTATCAAGTCGCTGGCCGTTTTCCAGTAATTAGCGATAAATCACGACTCTCTGGAGGTATTTCGGGGTTTGGGTCACATGCCATCACCGCGTTTCTGCGCTTTGCCTGCAAAACCAGTGGGCACAAGAACTCGAGGGTGATTCAGGTACCGATATTTTCCTTTCCCCCGGACTTGATCATTCGCATCAGCAGGTATTCCAAGGCTATGCCGTCATGTACGACAGAGCAGTTAATTCAAATGCCAGGCTTGGTTGCGCGATGGCCAGATTGGCTGGCGGTCCAACCAACGCCGCGAGTTAACCAACACGAGCGTTTGCATTTGCTGTCATTTATAGATATATCTAGCGCTGATAAATCATCCTTATGTGAAGTCAGGCTTGCTCCATGTGCAAGTACGCTTGTCTTCACGTTGATCTGATTGCATTATTACCTGCTACATGAGGGTAATCGTCTTACGCCGTAACCCGATAATCCCAATTAGAGTCGCTGCCCTGTGATATACACGCTTGTTCCTCCCTCACGAAGAATGATAAAAACAGATGGAGAAAACGAGGCCAGTGAGACCCACGACAAAGCAGGCTGCTGCTTCTGCAAGATGGAAGTGAGCAGAAGAGAAGAAAAGTCATAATATCCAGCAATCATCGCACTCATATCGGGGTCGGCGTGCTCTGATCGTCCCTCACCCAAGCCTTGGCCGGCGGTGGTGGCGCGGACTCTTCGTTCAGATGGAATTCCGCCGCCGGGTATCTTGACACCTCGCGCAGATGCAGGGGAGTGCCAAACACAATTGTTTCCCCTTTACCCCGGTACCTTCGAGTGACTTTCCGGTTGCAGTTGGCACATTGCTGGTCAATGTGCGAGCTCCAGTCGAGCATATACGGGGCAAACACGCCAAAGACGGTTGTCATGCAACATAACCCTGCCAACGCACTGCATCACTGGTCAGAACTGCCAACTCGGCACGATACTTTCAAAATACTCACTGGGTCAAAGCCGAGGCTTCCTTGGTGACCTTGGTTTCCGACCGCCTCAAGCAGAACGGACAGTCAATTACATCCGGCTGGTCGCCGAGCAGATGCAGGGGCGTAACAGTGTCGAAGTTGGCAGGCGATATTGTCATCGCTTCGGCGTGGGGAGTATATGGCCGTGAAGCTTCAGGCTTCAGGCTGCGCAGGCTCTGCTCCCGGCGTAAAGCCTCTCTCCTTTCCAGCTCAGCCTGTATCTCAGGAGTAACAACCTCAGGCAGACTGTGGTCATTGACATGTGGTTCCGTAGGTGACAACCCAGCCCGGTTGCTCGGTAATTTCTGAAGAGGCGACACTGGGCCAGATCTTGGCGATGAGATGTCAACCGGTTCGATCGGGAGGGGTTTGGAGTCCACCGTTCGTTGCTCGTTTCGATCATTCCTAAGCTGGTGTAAGTACTCGACACCGTTCGCATGGGGCGTAGTAGCTTCGTGGGCTAACGACATACTTGTAAGTTATTGGAGATGAACCGTGGAGAGTAAGACCGTCTTTGCCCAAGAGTTGCCGGGCTGAGGGATCGTATGCGATCTTCTCCTCGGGAGTTGGAGGTGAGAAATGCAGAGACAGCTCCGGCAGCGTGGGCAATTCGAGTGTCAACGGTGCAGAAGCACAGGTCGACGCCATGTCCTGCCGCGGTGTCACTGGCGAGATAGGCGACGATGGCCCCGTCTTGCTTGACGAAAGCGACACCATGGTGCCAGAGGCTGCCACTTGACGCAGGCACTACCACTGAAGGGATCGTGATGCTCGACGCTGACGTCCCTTTTGGCAGATGTAGATGGGTTATTTGCAAAGGTCCCTGGCATCTCCCGCTCTCAACGCCTGGGCCTGGCCGCGGCCGCCGCCCCTTGAAGGATGCGAGCAGTCATCAGCACGGCAGCCAACGCCGTTGGCTTGGTTGGACTGCTTGCTATGCAGGGGGCAATCCATAACCTTGAATGATGCACGCGGATGGTAAGGGAACGCAAATCCTGACCCGGGCCCCCTCCAAATCCTTCCTCACGAAATCCTAGGCGTTTAGTGGTTGGAAACAGGACTCAATCTCCGTACCCCTGTCAAGTGACCGGAAGCAAATGCCAACACGCCAGAGCAGCTTCATTCAAGTACCGTAAATGGTACGGTGCGGTACTGACCCGTCCTGGTCTGTAGCATGAGGCACAACTCATGTAACCAAGGAATTTCGCTGCGCCGCCTCTTGGCTTCGCTGATTTGTTGGCATAGGGAGGGATCGGTGCGTCCCCTGAGCGAACACTTTCCGAGACGTTCATTACGGAATGCTCAATAGCACATACTACACGGCAGGACCGTTCTGCATCCTTTCATTGGGCATCCGTCTTCCAGAAATGCCAGCTTTACAGCTTCCCCATCAAAGGAGTCCAGCAAGATCGCGAACTGCGGCTTGCGTTAGCGGAGACGAGGAGGGTGCATCGCGGCGGCACAGCTGGGTACAACCTGGACTCTCCTTCAGGCAAGTCGCTGTTCGGCGGTCCTTGGTCGTTAAGAGCAGCAGATGCAGCTCAGGTGGCCTGTTCTCTCCCACCGCTTACTGTGGGTAGTATTGGGGGCAAATTGCGAAACAACAGCCAGAGAATGTGGTCTCGATCGTTTGTTTCATCTTATCGGTGACGGTCCTGTGCCGCTGAAAGATAGTTTCTGAAACAGATTTGTTTTAGTCAAGCCTCTGATGTGCGGCTTCTGCCTTGGCAAGAATGAAGATATCAAGATACAGCCTTCGCAACGCCACCAATCGCACGCACGAGTAAGAAAAGCATGGGTCGAACTGTACACCTCCGGCTAGTCCTTACCGTAGATCTCTTTTCGATAACCTCCGCCGAGCAGTACTGCTTCCCCCTTCACTGTAACTTGTGCCAATTCCTGAGTCCGCTCTCCAATGGTCGCTCTGGGCTTCTTCGATGCTATCATCTTCGTCGTCTGCCTCGGCCCCGCCAACGGGCACTTCGGATAGAGACCTTTCTAAAGCAGGTTCTCGCTTGACTCGGGGCTCATGCTTCAAAGGTGGTTGCCCTCCGTATGTCGGGAAGCTGTACGGACGATCGGAAAGGTCGCGGGAGTCGTTGACCCCTTCATCCTCGTCATCTTCATACTTCTCTGGAAGCGATTTCAATCCCGATGACCTTTCTTCTATGGCAACGGGCCATTTCCGGTCGACCCCTCGAGAGGTTGGCCCGCTAAACCCGCTCCAGAGACCCCATGCTAGTATCATGAAGAACAGTTCACATAACCAGAACAGGCCAGTAAATGCAAGGTACATCAGTAGCCGGTAGTGAACCATTAGCCACCTTAGGCCTTGTAGCTGTGCGATGATTGTCAAGGAGACACTGTAAATCTGAATTGTCTGCCCAGCCTCAATTTCCAAATAAGCCGATGAGGGAATCGAGGCTCGATTGGGGAATTCCACGCGCTCCGCAAGCGGTATTGACATTTTGCAGACTTGAGAGGTTGGGAACAAGAGGTGGTACAGAAAAAAGACGATGCGTGATACTAAAGAGACGACGGGGTCGTTGTAAGGAATCAAGGCAGGTCTGCGACTGCGGAAGACTACCGATTCGTTGTCTGGCTCGGCGTCCTCAAAGGCAAAGACGCCCGTTGTCTCCACAACCAAATCGCCCAGGCTTTTGTCGAGGAGCAGCAGTTTGACCATGAAATTTCCTCTCTCGACGTTAGGCGGTGATCGCGGCACGGATATGGTGACACCAAAATCATACTTCTGCTGAGTCTTCAACGGCTTCTCAGTGAGTGATACCGCGCCGTACGGGTTAGGGCCCGACCTTGGAGTGGCATGTTAGGTGATGGTTCATGTTTCCTCTCGTTGATATTTAAGATACTTGCCCGTATTGAAGATGCACTGGCGTCGTAACTGCTTGGTAGGGCAGGAAATTCTGAAAGAACAGGGCCGAGGTTATAGCTGCGAGGCCCAGCAACCCGACGGCGCCAGATACCAGGAGGGCTGTATTGATCACTGCCCTCTGCACAGGCTTGGAGGTTGCCGCGCGGATCGTATCTTGTACAGTCTCCTGCACAAGGTAAAGTCAGAAACCACCATCAATGAGAGTTCAGGACGCAGCCATACCATTGCGAGCACCGGATCCGTCAAGGCAAATACCGACTTGGGACGGGCGGTGTCTGCTGCAGATATCACGATGGATGTCTAATCAATGGTTTGCGGATCATAACACCACCTAGACAGAGGCCAGGTGCGGCGCATGTGACGTCGATGTGCCGTCCAGGCCGGCGCGTCCTACCGCTTGTGACAATGAGTACCTCCGTACCTTACGTACATCCGTTGCTGTTAGTGGGAGGCAAGGTACCGACGTTCCCCACTACCAATATATTGTAGCACCTCCCGCAACGTCCCTCAAGCTCTGAGCTGTTGTATAATAGGGTGGCCAAGAAGATCGAGTGAGCTATCTGGCCATTGAGAGAAGGCAGATTGGCGAGAGTGTCGTCCAGAATGTTTACACGGTGCTGCGTAGGCCGGTATGCTCGGTTGCCACGGCTTCTGTTACAGACGGCCCTCGGTTCGTCTTCCTCCTGAAACAATTTGCATCAGGGTCTTGTACACAAGTCCAGGACAACAATTTTCATGAGACTTTTCACATTCATAGAGATTCGGGGTATGTATCTGGAATTTCTTTCAAATAAAAACAATTTCCTTGACCAAACAACACCTACCTACCTACCTACCTACCTACTCAATACTCTTCATCGAAAATGCGTCCTAAAATACTAACCAGGCTGCGTACCCAGATGACTTCCCTGACTTCTGGGGCGTTCATAACAAACAAAAGGGAGAAGCAAACCCCAGCGCTACCGAGTATAAATGATTAACAGGGCTGAAGATAGTTGCTGGGCACCAGCCCAGCCCGTCCATTGCCGCCGTGAATCTCTGCCTCCCACCAACCATCATCCTGCTTGCGGAGCACAGCTAGATAATCACCTTTCGCGAATCCTAATTCTTCAGGTATAGCGGCTTGGTACATGTATGATGCTCGTGCTGCGGATGGTTGAGTTAGCTTCTGGAGGCATGAGTTGAGGTGAGCGGCCGAAAACATACCATAGTGTAAGATGGGACGGCCGTCACGAGTGTATTGCCGAGCTGGATCTGCCACACTCCTGCTCCGCTGATGTGAGCCAGAGCCTCCATCATACAGGCCCATGGCACGGCTATCTCCACGAACAGAGCCTCCATGGACAGAGCCTCCATGGACGGAACCGCCGTGAACGGAACCTCCGTGAACGGAACCGCCGTGCACGGAACCTCCGTAAACAGAACCGGCGCGGCTTCTGGAAGATCCATAACGCTCATCACCGGCAGGAGCAAGTTGCACGGCCATTTCGCCACCCCCATAGCTACTCTGAGGTCGGGCACTCGGAGGTCGGGCATAGTCCCTGTAGGGCGAAGGAGAAGGCCCTCGAGCATTCTCGTGTGGGGAGGCGTGTCTGGAGTACCCTTGGTCTGGTCCTCGCCTCTGATTCAGGCTAGCCTGCGAGTTCCGCTGCTGATCGTAATCACTATATGGGTTGGGTGATGCGGACTGAGGGGTTGATCGTCGAGGGTCCTGGTTCGCGGGTGGCAAAGGTGATGCACTTCGAGTTGGTGGTCGTCGATGATCTTGACTTGTAAATGGTAACGGCGATGCGCTTCGGGGAGGAGCTCGCCGGGAGTCTTGGTTCGCGGGTGGCAGAGGCGATGCACTTCGAGTCGGTGCTCGTCGGGGATCATGGTTCGCGGGTGGCAGAGGCGATGCACTTCGAGTCGGTGCTCGTCGGGGATCATGGTTCGCGGGTGGCAGAGGCGATGCACTTCGAGTCGGTGCTCGTCGGGGATCATGGTTCGCGGGTGGCAGAGGCGATGCACTTCGAGTCGGTGCTCGTCGGGGGTCTTGATTCGTAAATGGCAGCGGTGACACGCTTCGAGTTGGTGCTGGAGATGTTGCCCTCGGCATATCATTGCCACGAGTGCCAGGGCGAGAAACAGGAGATGTGCCATATCCTCCTTCGCTCCTCCCGTTATCCCCAAAGATGGTCCGAGTCTGAGTTGTGGCTTTCTTGGTTGCTTCCTTCATCGCCTTGGACGTAACGGCTGGGGGCGGCACTCCCAGTCTAGAAACCGGCCCATTATATAAAGGAGGTGGTGTTCCTCGGCTTGACGCTGCCACGTCCCGACCTCCTGGCGTCGGAACTGACCGAGAGAAAACAGGATCACTGCTAGGAGCGGGGGTTGATATGCCGTGGTAGCGGTCTGCCGAGACCCTAACAGACGATTCCTTATTCAACGTCACACCTTTGAGCTCCGCAAGAGCCATGGCAATCGGATCCAGTTGGTCAACTTCATCGGCTGAAGGTTGTGCGCCTCGTCCCTGGTTGTCAGAGGCCGTAACCGGAAGGACATTTTGGCCAACACCCAGGGCCAGACTTGCGTTGGCGTCAATAGGTTCAGGGCTAGCGGTACGATCTGACAGAAGGTTTACGGGCTGCTGCTCTTGATTCTGCAACTGAGGTCTACGAGTAGGGCTGCTGGCGGCTTGGAAGTTTGATGCATGCCAGGTATTCCTGCCTGTTTGAGCGGGCGCCTGGATTTCTTTGACACTCTTCCGTCTGAAAGGACTGTGGTTTTGGAAGAAGCCGCTTTTCTTCTTAAGAACTCGTTTCTCGGGGCTCCTCGCAGGTTCGGGTTCCTGCTTCATCGGCGATGTTGCCCCGCTAGTTGGTTCTGGGGTGGTGTAGGATGCTGGGTTCGAGTAATCACTGTGCGAGTCTCCGCTAGATGGCCTTGCCGAGGTGATTTGAGAGCTTAGATCCGACGCAGGCCCAGTACGGCACAGCATCGTCATTCCGTCCATAGGATACGGGTCGTGCGGCACAGTGGCCAGCGGTCCACGTTGGTCCGCGTCGTATTGCAACGGGGCTGGGGCTTGGTGCCGGCTGTACTGCTGGTGCTCATCTTCCACAGATGCTCTCATTGGTACTGTAACCGGCATTGGCTGCTGCAACGACGGCTGTGGTATTTTTTGAGAAGTCATTGCTGCCTCTCTGCTGCTGGCTTGGGTAGCCTCTCTATGGGCCAGATTGTTGGCCAATGCAGAGTTGGGATCATGATGCGACTCAAACGTTGAGGGTTGAGGAGACGACGATCTAAAGGCTGGATTGATGCTGCGCGGGAACTGGGCAACTGAGTAATTGTCATCCTCGGACGTTTCGGACTGGTTGTCGTTGATATCGCCGCGACAATAGTTGATGTACTTGGGCGGGTCAGGTATTTCCTGTCCTGTTCCACGCTCACTGATGAACGTGATTATGTCTTTCTCCACGTCCATCTTCTCCAATGACAGACGAATCTTTTCGCATGATGCATCATCGCTCACACAGACGGTTGACGCGATGTTGGCAAACGTCCATAAGCTGCTTTTGGTGAAATCCAACCGTTCTTCTTCGAGGTCCTGAAACTTGTCGGCAGCAGCCTTCCATTCCCTGTTCCATCTAGCAGTTGTGTCCTCAAGCGCCTTGATCGCGTTCTCGTATTCAGTGTTGGAAGTTGCGAGACTTATCTGGGTCTTCTCCAACTTGGCTTTGTTTCGACGTTCCTCCTGGCCCATGACCATGTGGCCTTGGGCTAGGTACCCTTTGATCTTGAGGCATTCCTGTTCGTATTTTTCTCGAGTCTGTGTTGCTCTCATGTCAGACAAGAACTGAATTTCATCCTCTTGACTTACCTTATTAACTTGCTGCGTCTGTTGGATTTTGACCTTCAGGAGCTTCTCAACCGTGTTCTGGACAATCTTTCTTCTCTCCTTTATGCCACCAGCGAACGCGGCCAACGGTTCTTCAAGCTCCGACTTCATCTGTGCCGCATTGGATTGGTGTTGTTTTGCCATCGCTTCGACTTCACCACGAAGTGTGTCCAAGGACGTTTTGAGGGTCCCCATCTCTTGGGAGCCAAGGGGCTTTCGGCAGAGACTGAGGAGTTTCCTAGCATATTCGTCTTCGATCGATGCTCGGGCTGGGATTTGACGTGTCAGTGTGCGCATGTAGCGTCGCGCATTCATTGTGCCGCACCTCCATAGAACGATCTCAGCTCATCGCAAGTCTGCTTGGCGCCTTGCATGCGCTCTAGCATAGGGCCCACGCCAGCATCTTCTTTTCCCCAGAAATTGTTCGCAACTAGAACCCAGAATAGTCAGATTTTGCCCTTCTGTACCATTGCTGGAAATGCTCACATGATAGCGCAACTGCTGGCACATCGGCCGTTACACCAGGCATGGTGCCTACCGTGGTGTAGAGGTATCAGGCGTGGATATATGCAAATTAAACGCAGAGAAATCAACAAGAAGCAAGAACAAGCGGCACCGAGAAATCTGGATATCAATGCGGTTGCAGATACGGAGGAGAGGGATGGAAAACGCGGTTGCGGCCAAGGACAAGACACTCTTTCAGAAGGAAGGGGCTTACCAGCACTGTTGAACGATTGCCTTATTGGGACAACTGCCGTTGACGGGGTAACCATGGCCCACCTGGCACACACGTGATCAGGGGCTTGCCGGACGTGGGGACAGCCAACCTAAGCGGCATAGTGCCTCTGCGTAGAGGGCATCGTACCAAGTACCTAAGGTGCTGTGAGTTAGGTAGTATGGTAGGTGGCACCTTCTTCGCCTTCCCTTCCCCCAGCAGCCTTACCTAAGGCAAACCCGTTGAAAGCGTGAACGGAGTCACTTGGTGATGGTGCCCGGTCTTTTCCACCTTCACGTCCACAACTTGCCTGCCTTTACCCACGCAACCCCTACCCACGCATCTCGACTACCTATTCTGTTCGACTGTTCAGGAATCCATCATCTTCTGCATCCAGCGAACTTTGGGTGCCGTGCGCCGTATTGCGAATCTGGACAGCTGCATCTTTTGGCTGCTCATCAACCTCCGGTACTTACCTGCCTTGAGCCCCCCCTCCGCTGCAATCCCTGCCGATCAGACCTGACGAGCGCTAGTCCTCCTGCTAGCCACGCAGGCCTTTTTCTGTACACGTTCCGAGTCCAAGCTCTCCATCCTCTCGCCGGCACGATCGCGTATGCTCAACGTCCTCCCAACGCCATTGCTGCACGACCTCTGTTGCTCCTACTCCCGTTCCCTCATGTAGGCGATCCTGCGAGACGAATCCCACCCAGTGCCTCGCTTTTCCTCCTCGGGAGCCTCCTGGCCCGCCGCTTCTCTTCTGGCAGGCGCTCTTCATTCCATCCTCGACCAACGCAAAAACAACTCCATGGTCCCTCCACCAAGAGCGGGATCATTCTCTCCAAATCCTGCGCAGACTATCCAAACGGGATCTATTCACTCGCCGCATCCATCACATCCATCGCATCCAGGAATCATCAGTGCTGGCGCAAGTCCTAGCACCAGCAGTCCGACAGGGACCAACTCCCTGACCAAGATTGTGGTCGCGCAAGTGTACCTTCTTCTCAGTACCATCAAGGAGGATAAGGATCGTGCCAAGTGGGAATTACAAGTTGATCAACTGAGAAAGGTAAGCTACTCTGGCCACTCCTCTTTGCTTTCCTTGACTCATTTGCCCTGGTAGCTCATCGATGAACACGGTATGGAAGTCTTCTCTCGATACTTCACCCGGTTGGTAGCCGGCAATGCACCGCAAATATTCCCCGGCCTTACCAGGCCCGTTGCAAACCCTGGCAACTACCACATTCTCGTGGGTGAGATGCGTAAGATTGCACACGAGGTCGACCAGGCCACCAGAATCTCCGAGTCCATAGAGAGCGGCACCGAGGACATATTTCGTGACTTTGACTTGTCCACGTTCATGGAGCACTTCAAGCTTGATGCCCTGGAAAAAACCTTGTTGGCTTTAGCTTTCAAGTTGGGGTCTCGGCCAGACCTCAAAACTAAAGGTAGATGGTTACAAACGTCCATACAGGCCTTGATGTTCTAACCACATCGCAGCGGATGCCATCCTATCTACCAACTTTCCGAGCTTCATCGACATTATATCGCGACCCGACTTGGAAGCCCACGCCGACCTGACTCCCTCCTTCGTAGCCTTGATCGTCGATCGATTATTGCAGCATCATCCTCCCAGTTTCAATCCCGCCTCCAAACGAGACCTACAGAACTATGTCACGAGACGCTATACATCCGTCGACCAAGCCCCCCCGGCTGAAGTTTTGGCTGCTTTGGACATTGGGAGGGTGCTAGCCGATCGGCCCTCCAACGTTCTTGCTCGTTACATCCAGAAAACAGGCGCAGAGTTTACGCGTGACGAGGAAAAGTGCGTTTCCTATCTGCAAAATCGCCCGACCAACATGCAACTGGGACCTGATCAGGTCTCCGCTGCATTGACATATGTCACAATCAGTCAGACACCAG
Organism: Stachybotrys chlorohalonatus IBT 40285; assembly: GCA_000732775.1. Taxonomy (NCBI): domain Eukaryota; kingdom Fungi; phylum Ascomycota; class Sordariomycetes; order Hypocreales; family Stachybotryaceae; genus Stachybotrys; species Stachybotrys chlorohalonatus. The sequence continues at coordinate 246,682 of KL659949.1, read as the reverse complement.
TCCACACTCCGGTCGTGTTGACACGTGCTCTCCTGCGCGTTCTGCCTAAATCCTTCGATTGGATGGAAACTATTCTCTTCTTTGATCAGCCCTCGGCAAGAATATCTTCTCCGCAATTCGTCCGTCTTTACGAGGCATTCCTTCCGGTTGTTGAAGATGCTTCGACCACGTTCGATATCCAACGGTTGTGGGGTGGTGCCTGGAGCGAACCCGAGGCGCAATTGTCATTTGTCAGTGCCTATGCTTCTCTGACGCCCGAGCAGCTTGACGCTACCACTATCCCAAACCTGCGCCGCAGCATAACGCTTGATGATTACGTTAATTCTCCGCCCGATGTCCGCGAGAGGGCTGCCGTTGCCGTCAAGCATCCTCTAGTCTCGGTGGCAGCTTTATCATCCATCTTCAACGTGGCACTTAGCTCTGTTCACGCATCACAGACAGTGGAAGCAAAGAGGCTGTTTCAGGAGGTAGTAGTGCCGAACCTGGATATTTTCCTGGTATCAGCATTTGAGGTCCCTAGGGAATCATGGGCGCCTATGGCCGTCGACACGTTGAGGTCTCTTTTCGAAAATTTCCTTCACAAACGCTCTCCCGAATACGATTTTGTGTTGGACAGCCTGTGGAAAAAGGACAAATCATGGGTGATTGCATATCTTATCGACGCCCACGCGCTGAAGCCAATGGATCTGCCTCTCTTCTATGAGCACGTAATGAAACACGGCTGGCTGGGGGAGCTGAAATATCTTGCCAACGGTTTTGGCATCGACCTAGCGGCATATGCTCATGCGCAGGGGACTTTGGATCTTGGGGATTGGGCTCGGGTCAACATGGAAAGACGCGACGAAATGGCTCGTCTCCTGCATCGATTTCTCATGATAAAGGCGGAGTTAGAGATGCAGTTTCAGCGCCAACACGATGGTCAGTCATCTGTCAAGTCCAGTACCACGCTTCAGATCCGGACAGTGTCTGCGTTGCTTCGCATACTCGAAGATTTTCTACCCACATCCCCATTCCATGACCTCATCGTGGTTCAGCGATACTGCATCACTGCGTATCCTCGATTGATCAACTATGGGGAGGGTTACGATGACATAATCGACGCAAACGGCCGAGACGGCAACGCACTACCCCCTGCCGCCAACAGCAAGATGGAAGAGCATTACAAGAAGATGTACGGCGATGAGATACAAGTCCGCAACATTGTTGAGATTCTGGATCGTTATAAGCACTCGCGAGATCCATTAGACCAGGATGTGTTCGCGTGCATGATTCATGGCCTCTTTGACGAATATAGCCATTATGTCGATTACCCCCTGGAGGCCCTGGCAACTACGGCAGTACTTTTCGGAGGGATTATCTCACACAAACTTATCGCGGAACTGCCTTTGCAGATTGGATTGGGCATGATCTTAGAAGCCGTGCGAGATCATCTGCCAGAGAACCCTATGTATAAATTCGGCTTACAGGCTCTGATGCAGCTACTGGTCAGGTTCAAGGAGTGGCCAGGCTTCTGCCAGCAGCTACTTCAGATACCGGGTCTTCAGGGTACCGAGGCGTTCAAGAAGGCTGAGGAAGTCGTACGTAACGACAAGGACGCGTCACGCAACCACAACGGAGCAGCTACCCCACTCGGAGTTGGTTACAGCGTTGAGACGGTTACCAACGGCAACATCGAAGATGTTCCAGCGGCTGATCATCCTGCACCGGCTTTCATGTCTATTAATGTCGACCCTTTGCCTCCGGGTGTAGGTTTTGAGGAGCCGGAAGAGGAAGCTCAGGACAAGATTCAGTTTGTCCTAAACAACATCACTGAGGGAACCTTGCAGTCGATGTGTGCCGAGCTTCGTGAAATGCTACAGCGAAAGCATCAACAGTGGTTCGCCAGCCATCTTGTGGAGGAACGTGCCAAAATGCAACCGAACTACCATCACGTCTACCTAGAGCTTGTCAAGCTTCTGGAGGACAAGACACTATCCAGTGAAGTTCTTCGCGAGACCTACATCAGCGTAGCTCGTATGCTCAACTCCGAGGCAACGCTGCAAAACTCGACCGAAAGGGCCCACCTGAAGAATCTTGGTGGTTGGCTTGGTCTCCTGACGCTTGCCAGGGATAGGCCAATCAAGCATAACAACATTGCCTTCAAGCAGCTTCTCATGGAGGCTCACGACACCAAGAGGCTGATCGTTGTGATCCCCTTCGTCTGCAAAGTCCTTCTCCAGGGCGCTACCTCGGCAGTGTTCCGACCTCCTAACCCCTGGCTCATGGACATCATTCATTTGCTTATTGAGCTGTATCACAATGCGGAGCTCAAGCTGAATTTGAAGTTCGAGATTGAGGTTTTGTGCAAGGGCTTGAATCTGGACCACAAGAGCATTGAACCATCAGGCGAGATTCTGAAACGACCTATTCCTGAGGAAATTCCCGAGGTCATGGCACAAGAACAGCTCGATGCTTTTGAAAGTTTGTCACTGAATGGCCTTGGTTCTGCGGTTGCAACAGGGCTCTCTCCTCAGGTCGTCCCTCCAACTATCCCTGATCTAGGTCCACTCATCACCATTCCTCCTACTAACGAGATGGTTGTGAGTACCACACGATTGCACGAAATCGTCCGTACGGCCCTATCTCGAGCGCTACAGGATATTATCCAGCCAGTGGTTGATCGATCAGTCACCATCGCCGCCATCTCCACGCAGCAAATGATTCACAAGGACTTCATTACCGAACCCGACGAAAATCGCGTACGAACCTCTGCAATCAGTATGGTCAAAGCAACTGCGGGCAGTCTGGCTCTTGTTACGTCCAAAGAGCCGCTGAGGGCCAACTTTACTAATTACATGCGCAACCTATCCAACGATTTGCCATCGGGTCTCCCTGAAGGGACAGTCATCATGTGCGTCAACTCCAATTTGGATTTGGCCTGCAATATAATCGAGAAACAAGCAGAGGAGCGCGCGGTTCCAGAGATTGAAGACATGCTGGAACCAGAACTGGAAGCCCGTCGAAGACATCGCATTCAGAGACCCGGCGAACCGATCAACGAGAATCTTGTCAACCGCTGGGCTATGACTATACCGAATCCTTACAAGCTGTCGCCTAGTCCCAACGGTTTGAACCCTGAGCAGATGGCAATCTACGAGGACTTTGCCCGTCAGCCTCGCAGTACCGCGGCATCTGTGCCGTCTCATGCCCCATCGGCGTCGGATGCCACGAGGTCTCTAGCAAATGAAGTCTTGCAGGAATCATTCACCGCCATTCCTAATCTGCCTACGCCTGCTGAGACTCCTTCGATCCCCCATTTGGCATCCCAAATGCAACCGTATCCGCCTGTTCACAACGCTGTTAGTGGTGGCAGCATGACCAATGGACGAACCGCTACGTTCCAGATGGATGTTCGTGGACTGGCCGAGCGCGTCAACAAGCTTCTCCAGGAGCTTATGCGGGTCTCCGGTGAGGCTCGCGAAGAGCACTTCATAGGGCTGCCACGACCACATCCCGTCTTGGATGTCGTTGATGCACTGGTTCAGCACATCATCAAGACTTCTCAAAGCTCAGAAGAGTTTGTTATATATGCAGCTGACCAAATATGCTCGTTGATTTTCCAACAAGTTGACGACAACCTTACCCTCGAAAGCTTGGTACACGTCCTTGAGACACTGAGGAAAATCTCGGGCCCTGGCCTCAATAGCCGCGTTCGTGCATTCTTCAGTCAGCAATCCGGACCAAGTTTCCTTAGCTTGCCCCTGCTCGCAGCACTTGTGCGAACAGATCTGCTTGACTGGAGAAATATCGATCTTGCAATGTCCAAGGTCCTAGAGGCACGAAAGGAAGGTTCTCTTGAATTCCTCGAGCACATGCTAGACCTCGCCTTGCTAAATGACCGGCCCATTGCGCTGTACGCTGACTTCGTCCGCACCCTGGACGCGGCATGGGCCTGGATATGTGAGGAACCAGGCCTGGCAGCAGGCCAGCGATTGAAGAGCAAGCTTTTGGGCTCGGGGCTTTCGCAACCACCTCAGCCTACCGCTGGCGACGAACTTGTGGCGTATCGACAGGATCAGATGGAGTATGTCGTCGAGGAATGGATCAACATCAGCAATAACCCCAATGCCACGAACAAGGCGGCGGCGCAGTTCATCCAACAGCTGCAGTCGAAACTCCTTCAGGATAAAGATGATCTATTCCTTTTTACCAGGATCGCGATTGACTTGGCCGTCGACCGCTACGAGCAATCCATTCAAGCAGGACTTGCCGTCGACTCTTACTCTGCAGCAGATGCTCTGGCTAAGATGCTGGCCATCCTCGTCAGTCTACACAACGACGCCGCCACTTCTCGAGCCTCATTTCTGGACTCGATGTTGACGCTCATCACCTTCGTCTTGAACCACCATCACATTCATCGAGGCGAACACTTCAACCAGCGGGTCTTCTTCCGACTACTCTCTGTCTTGCTTCACGAAGTTCATTACTTACTAGAAGATCTCTCAGATGAAGAGAAGAAGCACATACTGCTCAGGTTTGCTACCAGGTTCGAAGATCTTGGCCCTGTCCACCAACCTGGCTTCTTCTTCGGCTGGCTTTGCCTTGTACAGCACCGAGCCTTCATGCCAGATCTACTTCAGTTGGCAGACAACGCGGGATGGGCTCCTTTCCTCAGCCTTATGGTCCAGCTCACGGAATATTTAGGCGAACAACTAAAGGCCTTCAGCGTCAGCCCCGTGGCCAAGGAGATTTACCGCGCAACTCTGAAACTATTCGTCGTTCTGCAGCATGATTTCCCGGATTTCCTCGCAGCCTATAATCTCAGACTTGCTACTGCTATTCCGCCTCATTGCAACCAGCTTCTCAATGTTGTTCTTTCCGCCACTCCGCAGCAAGGCTATGGGAAGCTCGGCGACCAAGCCAACGCGGGGTCGAAATTAGAGGACACCCGCATCTTCCCCGGTATCATTGCCGAGGCCACACACTTGCTACAGGAGAGCGGTCTACTCGCCGTGCTAGACCAGGTACTGCACGCTGGTCCCTCGGAAGACCTTGTCGCACAGATTGCGCACACCATGACGCACACAGGAACAGGGACTACGTACGGGCATGTGCCGGTTATGGCGAATGTTCGCATCATCGGCGCTGTTGTCACCTATGTCGGCCATCATGCTGCGGAGCGTATCTCGCACTCGGGAGCAGTCATGAACATATCGGGTAACGAGGCGGATGTGGCCACTCTCTCTCTGCTCGTGCATGAGCTACCGCCGGAGGCCCGCTACTACCTAGTGTCCAGCATGGCCAACCAGCTACGGTTCCCCTGCACATATACAGATTTCTTCAGCCAGGTGATTCTTTACATATTCGGCCGGGATTTGAATGACCCTGAGGAGACAGAGATACGTGAGGAGATCACGCGAGTGTTGCTGGAGCGGTTGGTGACTTTCTGGCCTCAGCCATGGGGGCTGATGTGCACAATCCTGGAACTCGTCAAAAGCGAGAAGTACATGTTCTTCGACCTCCCTTTCATCAAGTCAACTCCCGAGGTAAGCCTAGACTCTGTTTGGTCTGTGTTACACCGGGCTCGAGCTAACCTGTTGTCTGCCTAGGTCGCTGAACGCTTCGCTGCTGTTGCGCAACGATCCTAGAACTGCCTGGTTCGGCGTGCTACGGCCAGCGGATAGGTGGTTAGCACGTGCTACACGCATTCACAGGCTCATGGTAGAGCAGGACTCGTAGACGTATATATAAGCATCTCTGGCGTCCCTCGGCTGGATTGGGGTCAAAGGGGGGAACAGGCGCACGGAAGTCACGACACGGTGTAATACTGTATTTATTGTACGATAATAGTCAAGCAGCCTGATGATATGATATGCGGAGAACGACGACAGGTCGCCCTGGTGATGGGCCTTGGGAGGCAAAATCTGAGAGTAATAGATGGCGTTAAGAGAATGGTTCAGGACAAGGAATTGTGTTGTTTCATTTGTGGACGAATCTAAAGGGTGATGGAGCCTTGCATGACCTTGATAGCCGGTCCTGATAAGGAGACTTTATGAATCGAGTCAGCATCCTTGAGGCGAACCTCAACCGCAATGTGGCTCTCCTTGCCCATCTCCACGCCCTGCGTGATGTCATACGTAAACGACTGGGTCTGCCGGGACTTTCCCGCCAGGCTCAAATAACTAGACAAGGCACAAGCTGCGCTACCAGTAGCTGGATCCTCGAACGTATCCTCCACAAGGCGGGTACGGAGCGATACATGTTCCTTGTCTGACTCGAGCCGGGATGCAGAAGTACGAACAAAAAAGTAAGTGCCAATAAAGCCAGTCCCCCAACCCTCGTCAAGAAGTTGGCTGGTGGGAAAATGTGCCGGGGTCAGTTTGACCTGGGCCAAGAGTTCGAGAGATGGCAGCTCGACGAGTATGAAGTTCATGCCATGGACAATGCTGAAGACTACGCCCTGGAGCTGTGCTTGTCGGATTTCCGGGACCGAGGACAGGCAGTTCAGGGAAGGATGCGAGCCCAGGTCGCGTAACCGCTTCACGTGGAGATGGACGTTATGGGGGATATCAGCCTGGACCGCGTCCGAGGCCGTGGGCAGGATGGAGATGGGCCCGGCTTTGGTGATTAGCGTATCGACGCCCAGGGGCAGCAGGGAGACGGCCGTTCCGATGACAGGGTGCCCCGCAAAGGGAATCTCGCTGTAGGGGAGGAAGATGTCGATCCGGCGCTGCTTGACATCATGATCGGCCTCGTCGTGCACGAAGACTGTCTCGGAGAGATTGAACTCGCGGGCAATGGCCAGCTTCTCTTCCTGCGATGGTCTGTCCGGGCCGGTGCCGGCGGGGATTGTGACTACGGCCAGCGGGTTGCCGCGAAACCGAGTCCTAGTGAAGACGTCGAGGGTGACGAAGGGGAGCTCCAGCGGCATGGTTCTACGGTCGTTGGGAGGAGGGATCAGGCTGGATCAGTTTGATTGACGAATAGAACAAAAATGGTGTAAGGACGGTGGTTCTACGGGAAGTAGCGTGAGACGGACTGAAACCTTGCCGGTGCTTGTTGGAGGTTGGAAGGTCGACTGAGTCAGGGCGATAATAGGAAGCTGTGGTATGAACAGCTGTCCCCTGCTGCGGTTGCTCTGATGAAGTATCTGCTGATGGGAGGCAAGTTTGATGAGAAAATGAACCAGATGTTCAAGTTGGTCGACAAGTTATATTGATGAAGAACTACTTAAGCATTTGATTCGTCAGCGTCTCCATGTTCGTGAGTCATTCCTATTTCATTGACTCAAGAGTGTCGGCCATGGGTATTGTATCATTAACCGCACCGCAATGGCTTGTTCCTCTATACGGCGAACATGGTTTAGCTCGGCCGTAATGGAATGTCGGGGTTGTGTATGCGGAATACTCCAAGGTAGACATCCATAGGTAGAAGGCAGCCAGGAATCGAGAAGAAACGGCTGATCCAGATATGGTCAATGGTCGATCTAGGGTAGCCTGACATTACATGCGAGCAATGGGATGATCAGAGGATTACATAAAGATTTGCGGTCCGGTCCAACGCTTCTCAGGCCGGGGAGGGATCCGGAACGGGGCGAGGCTCAAAGAGGGTTGGTGCGACGTCATGCATGAAACCAGGGTGCAGTGGGGAGGGAGAGAGAAAGAGAGAAGGGGGTGAGGAGAAAATCTCTGTTGCTCTTGCGACCAGATCGTCGGACCACGATGCCGTGCACGCTGGAGCCCAGCAGCAGCAGCCGCCAGCATCAGCGTGATTTAGCATGCAAGGACAAGGCACGACTCACAAGGGGCGGATTGGATGATGGGATAAAATATGTCGAAAGTGCTGGCTAAGTAGGTGACCATGTAGAATAAACAACTGTAAGATGCATTAGGAAAACAAGGGGCGCCGTGGACTCAATTACATCAATTGGACTCTTGGCTACCAGCTAATGCAGCGGTGATACGCACGAGTAAAAGAGCGGGCGTACGTGGGATTCAGGACGGTACCCGAGGCTAAAGTACCTTGTCCAAAGTCCAAAAAAAGTCGATCCAGCGGTGGTATTCGGGAGCACTGTTGCGCAGCTACAAGCACCTTACCTACGGCACCTCACGAAGTGGTGATGATCAGACCCTTGGGAATCATCACGGGTACGGAGCTGGTAATCAATGCACCCGTGTGTTTCTTTCCAGGGACGTCCGAACAGCTGGGAAGAAGTCCCTAAGGATCCTAATTTTAGTCACCTGAACTGCTTAGCGAGCAGTGCACTGGCCAACAAGAATAGGTCAGGCAACTAAAGGTCCTCCTCACTCGGGTTGTTTTTTTTACTATAGACGTGGCCACGATGATGAGGGATCCATGATGCGGATTGCCCATGCTGTGGGCTGCCTGTAACCCGGAAATTATCGGTTCCCGGCCCCTTTCCCATTTCTGAGCCGTCGTGGCAAAGACGCGAGAGTACGGTAAAGAAGACGCATCATCGACAAGTGCTCGCAGCAATTGCTTCAAGGCGTATTCGTAGTGTCGTGTGACTCCAACTGCCACAAGGCACAGGTTACAGAGTGACGATTCGATAATGGAGAATGCCGAAAGAGCCAAGACCCGTACCCCGTCCTAGTACTGTGCGTACAGCAAGGTACCGGATGGACATGTACCGGCGATTTTGGAGAGCCTGCAAGATGCATCGGGTTTATCGTCGGGCTGTATTGATAGAGGCACGCAGCTGAAAAGGACATTCCAAGGAGCGCCCCTCAGAAGAACAAGAGAAAAAGAAAAGACACAGAGCTACGGTTAGCCGTCACGGTACTGGACCAACCAAGTACATCATGCAGGCAGTCAGCAACTTATTTGAAGAGCGTGGGCGACGCAGACCGTCTCTTGCGCCACTCACGGCACGCTGCATGTCGTGGTCTGGGGCGCGAAGAGGAGGAGGAGACGGGAAGCATCCGTGGTGCCCTGGGACCAAAAAGAAACAACGGAACTGATAGATCAACCGTCGCAACACGGCCATGATAATGAAACGATGCTCAACCACCCTGTCTGCCGCCCGTCATCTTGAGTCTCGTCCTGACGACCCCCTCCCTTCCCGCCCAGAGCGACAATTCGTCATGTTGGGACCTTGCTCCTTGGCCGACTCGTGAATCCCGGGGTGTTTTTTTCTTCTTCTTCTTTTCCCCCCCCCTTTGGTTTTTTTTTTTTTGCTCCCACTTCCCAGGAACAACTTACTGCATCGGGAGTCGGCAGGAACAAGCACCAGCCAGGCGAGGCCAGCATTCTTTTTTTCTGTGGTGCTTGGTGCTTGGTACGAAAAGTAAAGGGTGTTTGGGGGGAAAACCCGGAAGAAGGTGTGTGGAAAGAGTGGGGAGGGTGGGTCGAGGAATATTCCCAAGGACTCCTTGCCTGAACTCCTTGCGTCCCTGTATTTTTATTTTTATTTTATTTTTTGGGGGGGTGACGCTTGCCCATCCCAGGCCAGGCTGCTGCCACCTCTGACGCTGCTGCAAGGGTTGCAGCTGGGAGGGTGCCTTGGGTGCTTTGGGGTGCTTTTGGGTTTCCTGCCTGTGGGGTGAGGTGCGTCCGCCGCCCCACTGACGTTGGAGCGGTTTTAGCACGAAACTCCACTTTCGGCAAGCATGCAGCCTGGCCTCGGCCAATCAGCGGCCCCGGGAAAGAAAAAAAAAAAGTTCGAGCTCTCGTGCTTCAACTGGGGACGCTGCCTTCCTTCTTTCCCGGCCAACGCCAGAAAATTTGGCCTGAGCTCTCGCTTTGTTGCCTCGCCTTGCCTCCAGACCAGGCCAGAGGTCCCCTTTCCTACCGCCAGTCCCTCCGCCAAACCACATGCACACCCCCCCTTCCTTCGCCTTTTCCCGCCCGTACCGTAGCAACAACAACATCTGACCGCCTCTGATCTCCCTCTCCCATCCAATTATCTCATCGTTGTTGTTCGTCGTATCCCATTGCATCGCATCGCATCGCATCGCATCGCACCTTCGTTCGTCCGTCCGTCCGTCCATCTCCTCTACATCACCCCATCGCCCCGTATCCTTCCCTCCTCCTCCTTTGCATCCGCCATCGCCGTATCTGCCGTCGTTCGTCGATTCAATATCACAACTTCCATCTGCCTGACGCTCCTCCGTTTCGTCGGCTCCTCGAACCTTCGTTCACCCCTCGATTCGTTCATCCGTCCTATGGCAACCATCGCCGTCATCTCTCTCTAGTACACCTCCCTGGACATCTACATCAACATGCCCTACAATACTCGCCGCAAGTCGCTCTCTTTACCCAGCCTGGGCATACACATTCCCGCCGCTCGCGCTACCACATCACTCAAAGGAGCTGCCCGCCCGTCGACCTCGGGATCCCCTCCCTCTTCAGCCGCGTCCGCCACTGGACGCTCCGAGTCTCCCGAGTCACATCCCAGCAAACGTCTAAAGCGAGCCCACGGCCCGAGCATATCCTCCAACGATGTCAAGCCCGTCGAGCAGACACCTCCCCCGTCGCCGAGTCCTGCCGCCAGCATAGACATGTCGGACGTCCCAGTCGTTCGCCAGGTGGATCTCGAGGGCATCAACGATGATATCGTAGAGGCCTCCATCGTGCAACTTCAATCAACAGGCAACCGCCCGCATCTGGCAAAGGAGTTTGCAACGATATTAGGTCAGAGCCTCACTTCGGTTCAGCAGTAAGTCGCATGGCCCTTCCTCCTTTCTTGGTTCTTGTCCGCTCACACCAACATAGGTCCGCCAACCCGTGTGCGCTCATCTCCTCCCGTCTAGCCTCTTACTTGAAACGTAACTGCTGGAATGCACTTGCGCCCTGTCCCATTGCGAAAGAGCTCGAGACCGTCCACCCCCGACGGACGTATTTCTTCCTTACCACATGTCCTCGGCAGCCCTTACCCACGCCTGGCAGCGCACCACCGTCGGTTCGCGCGTCGATCATCACACCTTCCGTATCATTAACAGACGACTCTGGCTCTGACGGTATCGATGATCGCCGACGGGAGCTGAGTCCTTCCCCAGAGGTGGACCTGTCGCCTCCAGAGTTCGACGATGTGGACGATGATGCATCCATGCCTCTCACCCCCATTGGATCTTTTGGATCTCTACAATCCAATTACATAAAGTATTCTCGCGACCTACGACGTGATTCGCCACCACTAGAGAAGGACGAGCGGGAGTTCACCCAGACTGCCGATGTATTGCAGAAACGAAAGCTGAGCGATCACCTAACGCAATCCGAATCGACGGAACGGAACTCGCATGCGGAATACGGCCTACGGGATGAATTGTGGTTCAATGATAACCGATCAATTCCTTCAACTACATATCTCACCAGCCCAGCGATGAAGCCAAGCATAATGTATTCCTCACGCAAGGATGAGGAGTCCGAGACTTGGACTAGGCTGAATAAGATGTTCGAGTGGGACAAGGGCGCAGAGAGTATCGAGATTGACGAACTTGACTGCCTGTTGGATACATGCTAGAGGATGGAGAAGATTAAAGACAAGAGTTTACGGCGGCGCATGGAGTTCTGGGTTTCATCGCTACAGCCAGTTTTGTAGGAAGGTGGTGGACTTGAGCCTGACTTGAATCGGAATTATTCAAACTTGTGGATATTTGCGGGAGATTCTTGTACATATATGAGCATCAAAATGTTAAAAGGCGCAAGGCGGTCGGAGCGGAAGGATCACCCAGTTTGTTTGCCATGCTGCCAGGGAGATTTGTTATACAGCCTCTAAATGGACATTCCACTCTTCAAACTACACTCTTATCATACAGGCTATGGCCGACGACTTCGTCATACATGGCTAACCGTCATGATGCTGTGGCTTGTTCGCAACTCTCAGCTCAATCCATACTAATGTGCCCAACTGAAACATGTTGGGACGTTCCACTTTGACGATTTCTAAGCCGGGTGTTTTTGCGACGGCCTGCTCAACGAGAAAAGGTATATCCCTGTTCCACCAACAGCCAAACTTTTCGAAATGCTTCGGTGCGTTCTTGTCGAGAAGGCCGTTGACGAGGCCATACCACCCCTTGCCATGCTCAAGGAGGATGATGCGACCGCTTTCCGGTTTCACAACGGAAGCGAGGTTGGATAAGACAGCGACCGGATCTGACACCGAGCACAAGCCGAATGTCTGTATGACGGTGTCGTACTTGGGACAAGCTGCACCGGGACGAGTTGGGACCGAGCTTGGCGGTAGGGGGAGTTGGTGATGGGCGTCGGAGTGTATGAGGCGCAGCTGGCCTTGCAGGTAGGACAGTTCGCCGCCGGTGTGGTCGGCCATGGTTGAGGCTTTGACGATGGGCGCGGAGGAGGCCATGGGGGGCACAGCCTTGACGAGCTTCTTTCGCGCGACGTCGAGCATGTCTACCGAGATGTCCAGCCCGGTAAAAGACGTGATGCCTGCCCGCGCAGCGGCTTCTTGGCCAGTTGCCTTTGCATCGTCTGCACCCAGTGTCTCCCAGTTATAGTACTCCAGGTTACGCCCCGTCCCCATGGCTAGCTCTAGGACATGGCCTCTTGCGCGCTTGGCGAGGCGCTGGCGCAGGCTCCTAATGCCCATCCACCACTCATCCCAGTTCAGCTCCTTGTCGAACTGCTCCGCATTGTCGCCGGTCAGGGCCGGGGGTCGTCCGGTCGGCGTCGCGGACTCGCAGTGGTTGCAGGGGCCGCCGTCCTTGAGCGTGGCGGCGATGGTGCCGAAGATGTAGAAGCCCAGGAACGCCGAGGCGAACGCCGCGCCCGTGAGGGGGATCCAGGAGCGGCGCCAGATGTCCTGGAGGGTTTCGGGCTGGCGGGGGTGGGCGCGGTCCGGCGGGATCGCTGGTTTCTGCGGGCTGAGCAGTGGGAATCCTGGTCAGCGTGCGCCGCGATGGCTGGTCTCGTAAGCGGCCTTACGGTTTGTATTGCGTAGAGACGCGCGGTGGTGTCCTCAGCGCCTGCCTCTTGGCGGTCGAGGGGCCTTTGGCGCGGGATGTGGTGCTTGCGAAGCGCCGGGGCAGGCGGGTGGCCGCCGCCCTAGCGAGCGCGCATGGCGGAGGTGTCATCGGAGTGGCATTATCTGTGTCGAATCCTAAGTTGTAGCTCTCCTGATTGCGGCGTGGTCGAGGTTTTTTTTTTGTTTTTGTTTTTCGTCCACGAGTTTGGTGGTAGGAGGCGTGGGATGAAAATCAATGTTGGAATCAGAATTCTACAAAAGACACGGCCCGGTAGTTCGGGTCCGATGGGGACTCACGTGTGGGGCTCGGAAGAGGAAAGGACCACCCGCACTCTTATCCGCCTTCTACTGTTGTTGTTTACACTACTACCCTACACAAACTGCCTTAGATTGGCCTATGGCTAGTATCGTTGCAGTCCAGCCGAATCATCTCGAGGTTTGCGTCTTCCGATTATCAGTACACTATACATTCTTCACGAGTCTTAAGTAGCCATGGCCGGCGAAGGCGACCTGCAGGCCTTGCTGCGCATGTTCACTTCACGCAAAGTGACAATGCTGGCAGCGATGGGACATGTGAAGACACTTCAGTCCAAGGGGCTCCGAAGGTGTGCACACGAATCGCACGCCGCAGGGTATTTTCACTAGCTAAACACCGAGCAGTATAGCTCAAATCGCAGAAGCACCTCCTGCTGACGTGGAAGCAATCATCGGAGATGCCAAACTGGCCAAGAGCGTGCACGCTGCCTGCAAGTCACACGACAAGAAGGCGGTCAAGCGACCGGCGGAAGAGCAAGAATCCGCCACAGGGGCCAAGAAGGCCAAGTTGCAAGTTCACAAGCATGACCTTGACTATAGTTCCATGAGCTCGGACGACCTTGAGCGGTCTCTGAGCCTACCGCTAGTGGAAGAGGAGCAACTCATTAAAGGCACGAGTATCGTCACAAATAGGGCACCGCTCTTTCTAGCATTCGCCGTGGAGCTTCTTGGCTTCACAATGCCGGAGCAACCGCCAAGCAGTCGACTGAGCTTGGCTCAGGCTGTAGTGAGTGCCAACTCTAGGTCAAAAGCGCTGAGTCTTGGGATCGAGAAACCCTCGCCCGGTGGAGAGCCACAAGTCATAGAAGGCCAGCCGAAGTTACGCGTTATGACGCGCGAAGTCCCGATTCTAAAGCGCGGCGGCTACTCGTGGTCAGGAGCACCAGAGGCTAGTGGCACGGCAAGCAACTCCCAAGCACGGCACTCTTCCACACAACCGCGAACTTGGAATGCCAGTCGGAAGACAACAGTGAAATCTTCTACGTTCATCGCCCACGCGGCGCAGATCTCATCACCGTCACAGCGTGCAGAGCTCATAAAGTCTCTCATGGAACAGAAACCAGAGCTCGAGACGGCGACACACAACGCGTGGGCTTTGCGCACCAGCTACGGGAACTCACCTTTGGTACAGGAGCTGTCATACGACGACGGGGAATCTGGCTGCGGCAAGTTCATGCTGCAGCTCATGCGAGAAGCGGACGCCAAGAATACTATTGTGGTCCTGACGCGATGGTACGGCGGCATCATGCTGGGACCAGATCGCTGGCGCATCATGCGAGAATGCGTGCAAGACGCGCTCTCAGCACAGATGCGGACATCTAGCTTCTCCGGCGAAGCAGTGTGGGCCCTCGATCTCCAGGACGACAAGCCCTCGACATCGACGGTAGGCATGGCTATCCATCGACCCGAGAATGCGAGAAATTACCTGCTCCGGAGCTTCCCCTCGGCAGAGGCAGACGGCGCCAGCGCAGCGAAGAAGACGGGGCCAGCACTGATGGAAGAGAAGCAGGAAAACCTCGGACGGCTTCTCGGAGCACTGAGACTCTTGTTCAGGAGCTGGGCTGATGTGTTGAAGAAGGATGAGCTTGACAGCAGGGCGTGGAGTTGGTATATCAAGGTGCGGCCTGACGTGGATGCCGGACCGTCTGGTTGGGGCGCGAAGGGCACGGTGAGCCTGGACAGGATACTTGAGCTTCGACGGAAGGGTTGAAGGACTCTTGTGACGACTGGATGCTTTGATGATCTGTAATTAGAACCCCAATCACTAAATAGTATGACATGGATGTGCATAGAAATGTCTTGACTGAGGCGCGCTTGATGAACGAGACGCGGCTTGTGGGGCTAATCAATTTACACAAGGCACGATACGAAGTTGAGACATTGAAATGGAGTATATCTGACACGGACGAGGCAGCTTCTGCATACATGCCATCTTCGTCCTCCCACGGTATCTACGAGGTACTCGTTTCTCAGCTCCCTTTAGTGGTGGGTGGATATCGATAAGACAAGTACCGCGCTATCGCGTGCAAGACGCGGTGAGGGGTGTCCCTGCTCCAAAACAGCAACCTTAAACAAGGGGTAAGCACGATGTAAACAGAAACCCCTACGATCCAAACAAGGCCACCAACAACAACGTCCTCTGCGTTGCCTTTCCGGCGTTCCACCAACGACCACCGGTTTATCTACGCCGCATATTTACGCGCTGCTGTTATTGGCGTCAGGAGCGGCTTTTCATCTGCAGAAACTGGACGCTTTGGGTGTCTGTTCCTCGCAGTAACTGTTTTTTTTTTTTTGTTTTCGTTTTTTTTTCCACCTATTTCTTCTTCCCTGCCGAGAACCCCTCCCGTCTCCCGTCTCCCATCTCATCCCCTGCCCGTATTTGCCAGTTCGCATTTCCTGCGAACCCCCCACCTCGCCTGCAGCTCCGGTTGTTCGACCAAGACCACGATCCGCCTCGGTTCTGCCACTTAAGCATTCGAGGGTCGCTAGCATACTGCACTATGGACAACTACCAAAAACTCGAGAAGGTTGGCGAAGGTAAGCCTCTCTCCTCAATGAGCATTCATTCTTCCCCAATGCCCATCCATCCTTGCCCGATTCTATTCCGTCTCCTGCCATTTACAGCTCTGACCTGCTCCCCAAGGGACCTACGGTGTTGTATACAAAGCCCGTGATTTGCGTAATAAGGGACGCATCGTTGCCCTGAAGAAAATCCGACTCGAGGCCGAGGATGAAGGTGTGCCCAGCACCGCGATTCGCGAGATCTCCCTCCTGAAAGAAATGGACAACGAGAACATTGTGCAACTGTTCAACATTGTCCACGTCGACGGTCACAAGCTGTACTTGGTCTTTGAATTCCTCGACCTCGATCTGAAGAAGTACATGGAGGCTCTTCCTGTCTCGGAAGGCGGTAGGGGAAAGGCGCTGCCTGACGGCACTTCGGAGATCATACAGCATCTGGGGCTGGGTGAGAAGATGGTACAGAAGTTCATGTGGCAGCTTTGCCAAGGCATCAAGTACTGTCACTCACGCCGCATCCTTCACCGCGACTTGAAGCCTCAAAACTTGCTCATCAACGGCGAGGGTAATCTGAAGCTGGCCGACTTCGGTTTGGCGCGTGCCTTCGGTGTACCTCTTCGAACATACACCCACGAGGTCGTAACTCTGTGGTATCGAGCACCCGAGATCCTTCTGGGAGGCAGACAATACTCGACTGGCGTGGACATGTGGTCCGTGGGCTGCATTTTTGCTGAAATGTGCACCAAGAAACCCCTCTTCCCTGGCGACGCCGAAATTGACGAAATCTTCAAGATCTTCAAGTAAGAACCAGCCTGTCTTTCCCCGGGACCAAATATCCATGAATCTTGTACTAGCCACTAACACATTGGCAAGGCTACTCGGCAAACCCACCGAGGAGGTATGGCCAGGTATTACTTCGTACCCCGACTTCAAATCCACATTCCCCAAATGGGAGAGGGACTGGAGCAGGCCGCTCTGTGCAAACCTCGACGCCAAGGGTCTCGACTTGCTTGAGATGATGCTTGTCTACGATCCTGCTGGGCGAATCTCGGCTAAGCAGGCTATCAACCACCCTTACTTCGAAGACTATACCCCAGACACGGACATCCTTCACTGAAAGGATCATGTTGCTTCACGATCAGACTCCAGAAAATACCAAACCTTCATGGCTATTTGCTAGCAGTTGCTCATATGCTTTAGGCCTGAAGGTGATTGATGTGGATCGATCCAAGGCCAGGCGTTCAGACCTGGTTATCCGCTGAGATTTTTCTGTATGGAGCACCAGATGGCAGGCATCGCTCATGTCTCCAACGCAGCCCGAATTGTTCCAACCATTGGACGTCCTGGCAATTCTATTCACAACTTGCAAGACCATGGCGCGGTAGCATGCTTAGGAAGAATCATGGGGATGGGACGGCTGATGGCGTTAGCGGATGGTCAAGCGCGAATGCTCATGGAAAACTTTGGGTGCTTATGATTTATGCTTAATTGGCCATGGCAGTGGCATAGCCTCATGGAGGGCAAGGAATGAATAAAACAAACTTGTCCAACGCAGTGAATCGGGACCTGGGTGGAAATTCCTCCATGTAGAACGCCATAATGACCATGCTTTGCTTCAAATGCCCTAGACTTAGGTCCGGTCATGTTCATTGATGGGTCGGACTGGAAGGATTCAACTGTAGGCGCTTCCCAAGACAATTTTGGCGACGCTGTAGCATCTTGTTGCTCCCCAATTTCGGCTACCAGAAACCGTAGCCGCGGCAAGAAGGTACAGCAACGTTTTGCGTACGACCCGAAGCCTGCTGAGCCTGCATCAGGACGGCGTAGCAAAATGCCTGCGTCCTTCGGAGGGGCATGTTGGTTGGTGTATCAGGTGAAGCATCATTGGCCGCCGTTGCCGCCTGGCTTGTCGAAGCGCTTAAACACCCTGAATCGCCTTTCTCCCTCCCCTGGTTCAAATTGCACCTGAAATAACCGCAGATGAAAGGGTTTAGGTACAGGAGCTGGGTATGCTACAAATAGAGACGTTGGAATTACGGTGCGCTTGGCGGAACAGGGCGCTTAGGGAGTAGGCGCTTAACCATGATTGCGTGTAAGCGCCATTGGTATCATTACACAGTCCTGTGGGCTTTTTGTTTTGTTTTTGCTTTTCTTGTGAAAGGGGAGGAAGAAACCCTCGCGCGCCTGCGACAACAGAGCCAAGACGGGATATCCATGTTGCGTTGTTTCTTCAATTCATCGTGAAGATATTCCACCCAAGGTAAGGTGCAGAAAACGGTGGGCTACGCATGTCTGGTCCATGCTGGCAGCTACTACAGTAGCCTTGTCATGTCTGCAGCCTGTTTTAACTTTTGCACAAAGCTGGATTGAAGAAGGCGAATACGAGATTTCGATAGTAGACTGGGACTTTGGGGCGCAGCCATATGCTGCACCTTTGTCTTTCCATCACTGTTCTCGGGAACGTGTGGGGATCGGCGGCCGGAGGGAGGCGGAGGGCCCAAGACATGTCTCGGAAGCACCCGGGAGGGGGGGTCAAGAGCTGGAGGTTCGGGGGCGCCGGCCGGAGCTGGAAGCCCATTGAGATGATCAAGGCCGGATGGCTTACTGGTCGGAGGCTGTGGGGTGATGCTTTGATGGACTACCACATACGGCACTGCTGCCGTGTCGTTGCCTGAGTATTTTTGAGCTGAGGGCGACCAAAAACAACTCATGATGGTGGTTTAATATGGCAATATTTGGGTGCTATGCGTCTGACTGTATCGAGTGCGCACCTGTCGCATGCCCAGAACACTGCTTCTCGGGCCTCGACGGGCCTTTGCAGCGACAGAGGAGGTGGTCAGCGGGAGGCTGCTGCGAAGCATTCCAGCCCATGTCTTGGGTCGTGGATGAAGAACATGTAAGTCCAAAGTCTAGCCTTCTCGGCAATGGAATCTGTTATCACGGTGGCTACTTGATGGAACGGTGTTGACTGCCGTGCACCCCTGTCAGAAAACGGCAGACTAGGTAACCCCTCGAGTGCGGAGGAGCAAGTGAGGCTGGGGTATGCAGTGTGAACGTGCAGTCCGTTGGCCGCTGCATTTCCGCGGGTTTAATGCCTTTCGGCCGCAATTGTAACCATTGGATGGCCGGTTACCGCCTTGTTCTGATGCGCAAAAAGCAAGGCTAAACCACCAAAATTTCTTGGACAACCTCGGCCACTCGTGGTCTGGCCGACCTATCTCGCATCTGGGGTTGACCCTGTAAAGGAAACGCATACTTGAATCCGCCGATTCAGATCACGCACCTGTCTGGAACAAGCACATTGAGCAACACGTATTTTTGAAACGTCAATATTTGATCATCCAAACAGCCAACCGGATTGTTTAACCGGGCTTCATATGGATTCTCAAGGTCGTGATGTTTTGCTAGTGTGTAGGGTATCCCCGTCAACTCCGGGGTAGCCGGCATATGCACCCTGTTGTGGCTGGTGCAAAGGAAAAAAAAAACACCCACATCGAAATCGGTCCAAAGCAGAAGCGTGATGTGCCAGGAGGGAACGGGACAGCTGAGCAGGGCTACCCAGGCTGTGGAACCAGATGGGTTGACCGAAATGCTCAGATCAGGCCGCCCTGTCTCACAGGGGGGGGGTTGGCACATCCAATGAGCCATCTCCTCGGGCTAAACTGCGAATCTCCTCCACTGCCCCAGGACGAACGAAGCTGTTCGTTGACTTCGGGTTTATGCAGAGAGGAGGTGATGGTGTGGGGGGAGGGGGAGCGGGCAGAAAAGGGAAAAGTCTTTATGCCCAAGTCCACCGCGAGTCGTCGTCGTAAGCTCGACGCCGAGGCGGTGAGGCCGTTGGTGATGAGGTTGGTGATGTCCGCCCTCATTCCTCGACGCCAGATCCGGCCCCAGAGCTAGACCAACGGCGCAAGCCACTCGCATGGCAGCCAGTTGGGTTGGTCCGATCGGCCACCGCCATCGATCCCAACTTTCGGTAGGGCGGCGCGGGCCCTGCGAAGGGTTTTTGCAAGCTCCGGCTGGCCGGCCATGGTGTACTGGCCGAGTCGTGCACAGAGCATCCGTCCTCTTCCCCCTCCCTTCTCCCAGCGGTGAGGGAATAGCGCCGTTAGCTGGAAGCGCTTTCTACCTGAGAGGACCTACTGCTTCTAAACCTCCTGCACGATGGACCATCTCCTGACCCGACTTCTAGTAGCGTCTTGACCATAGAGCACGAACGAGGAGGGGGGGAGGGACCACTGGTGTCGAGTTAGTTTCCCTTCTCATCACATACGGACGAAGAAGCGGATGACATGCACGGTTTGTCATTCAGGGGTAATGCGATTGCCTCTGCGTGGACGATTGTGCTTAACCCAGCCCTTAGACCACACCTTGTTCACCTCCGCAAGTGGATGGTACCAGGCAAGATGCCATATGTACAGTACATCGTCTTGCACATGAAGATACAAACCCATCTGTCTGAGAGCGAGATGTTGTAGGGAAGGTGCAACGCCCTTAGAGCCCTTGATGCCCTTACTTGCCTATCCACCTGGCGAGTAGAGTATAGAGCGGCGCCTTCATGCATGTCTCGAAAAGGGAGCTGTCCAGCTGGCCTGCCCGTAATTCACATGTCAACGGGCGCAGGGGCATTCCAGGGCACGGCTTGTAGGCTGCTGACTGATTGAATGGTTGCATTATGACTTTTTCGTTGCATCTTTTACAGTTACAGACAAAGGGGGGAGGCCATGGGGAAGGCAGGAAATCGCTGCGATATCTGGACGTGGGTGACTGGGTGAGACATCGGAGATCCACGTGAGCGTCTGAATGATGCTCAAAAGGGGGGGGGGGCGCAAAGCCGGCCGTATCAGGTAGTGAGTGCTGCCTTGGCCCCAGAGAGCTGCCCTGGTATTATCACATAAGGACTTGTGAATGGGTTGGTTCAGGTAGAGAACAAGCAGGCCGACTATTAGAGGCAGTATTCGCATGTGCATGATTGAGCTTTCTGTCTACGGAGCAGATCACTGCGGGAGATTGATTGCGCCGCTGTGGCTGCAGGCGACGTCTCGTCATGCAACGCACGGATCGATAAAGCCCGTCTCCCACAGCACGGTCCTTGGCCGGATCGGCCGATTGAAGGAAAGAGCTAGGGCTGTACTCCGAACTCAGAGATCCCCCCAAATGGGCTCTACGTGCCTCACGCCGGCCGAGGTGGGAGCGGCTGAGCCTAGAACACCCGAGGTGGTGATCCAGACGGGCGGGGGAGGAGGCTGTCGGAATGTGAATAGCCCCAGCTCGACGTGTGGTATTCGTCAGGGCCAGCTCGGTGCATGGGACTACCCAGCTCGGCAAGCGGATGGGATGGCATGACGAGCGAAACATGAGATCCATGTTTCGTTTCATGTGAGTCTTGCCCTACCAGGTGGGCAGCAAAAAGCAAAGCATCAAATCAAGAGGACGACGTCTCGATGAGAGACTGTGTGTGTCATGGGTCCGTCTCTGTGCCTGCGTTGCCCTTGCGCCCCTGCGTCGGCCCGTGGATAGAGTGCCGGGTAATCTGTGGACATGGTCCAAGGAAAACGGCTGTCAAGGCGCCGTGACTTTTGTCATGCACTTCTACAGGCGGCGAGAGTAACACGTGTAATGCGTGATGCAGATGCAGACGGTTGGGCGTGAACTGGGCTGCCATGGCCATAACAAACATGGCAGCTTGTCCACCAGTCGCTTAGATGCATCGCCGTGCGTATACGCACGTCGAAAAACAACGGCAACAACAACAGCAGCAGCAGCAGCAGCAGCAGCGGCGGCGGCAGCAAACCCACCAATATACAGTACCAAAGCAGGGGTCCGTCCAGCCTGTTACCGAGGGTCTCACGTAACGCATAGTTAGATGGAAGGGGGAGCCTTAGCGACGGGCGACAAGAGAGCGCGCGCAAGACGAGACGTGCAGCACAGCCTCGAAACCTCTCGACCTGGTTCATTAATAGCCAAATGCAGCAATGCTCCTTTGGTTCGCTGGGCAGGGTAGCCGGGAAGGGGGGAGGAGAAAGGATTTGCTGGAGAAGGACTCCTTGTTTCAAGATGCGCACGCGCTGAGCCAATGAGACGGTGCCGGGCCGCGCCAAGGGGGCCAGCTCATCCAGGGCCCCGCGGGCGAGTTGCTCGCCCGGCAGCCATTCAGCGTGCAGGCGGCCATGCGCTGGGGCGACGCGGCGGGCCCTGGCCTCTCTGTGTTCCCACCCCCGTCTTTTGCAGGCGCCGCCAACGAAACCACGCTGCGTCGACGCGGGCTCAATGTCGTGAGGGCTGGTCCAACGGATGCGACTTTTGCTGCGAGCGCTTGTTTGGGCCGCCGTCAAGTCGATTGGAGGGGCTTCGTGATCCCTGCCAGGCCGCGCTTGCTCTGCCAGTTCAAACAGCGTTTGGGGTAGGAGCATCCAGGACAGGAAGCATCAGGACCATTAAATAAATGCATCGTAGCCCCCCTTTTCCCCTTCAGTTTAGAGAATACCACGACCAACAATCCTCCTTCCATCTCCCTCATCGCCGCATATCCTCCTTCTAATAATCAATAACCCTCCTCCTCGCCCTCCTGCTCCCGCCCTCCCGAGACCGCTTGTTGACCAAGACACTCGCTACCTTACGCAGGACGTATCCTTGCAATCCATCACCAAAAGGGCGACGAGAACACACCAGTAATAGCGGCGAAAAGGGAAAAGCAAAAAAGGAGAAAACGGCAAGAAGACAAACGAACTGATTCAATCGCTGGCCTATTGAATCCTCGCTGCTCTTCGACTCGACGCACCGGGGTACCCTGTGTTCTGGCCGCCGCTATCACTACAGCTCGAAACACGATCGCCAGTGATTGCATGCCTCCTCAGTGACAGAGCCGACCTCGCGCACGCACGAACGAGCAGACGACTCACTTACCCCTGATCCATTGCGCAACGCACGCCGGACACTTTGCCCTCCTGGTTCCCCTTCCCACTTGCCCCTTCTGTTCTCTGCCCTTAAAATTCCCTTTTCTTCCTCCTACATCTTCAGTGCAGGCACATCTTTCAAGGAGACACAGACCCTTCTCGGCAGGCCGCCCTTTTACTTGAAATATTCGATACTCGATTCCAGCAAAAGGCGGTGCAGTTTAGCCCAGCTTGACGGGAGCGCAAACCAAACCAGACCAAATCCCTCCCCCCACACCATCCTCGTTTCAGTCTTTTTGCTTTGACAGCTGGTTTTATAAAACAATCGTCGTTCCCTGCGGTTTTGTATTCTAAAAGCACTCTTACTCGCCAGTCGCTATAAGAAACAATATCAATCAGCATCGACTCGGATATTTTGCAACGACCAAAATATCCTACCCGGCTTCTCCACGATCTACTCAAGCCGATCGTGCACGCACTACGGCTCCACTGCTATTCTGTCCTGCACCGGTCCAAGGGGCCCCCGCAAAGCACCGAATCCGGACCACGGGACCTCCGAACCGCCTCTCTCGCGCTTTCGCCTGCTCGCTCAACCTTGATCCGGTTCGCGGCCTGGTCTATTGAGCAGTCCCCTCTTGTTTGCATTGTTTTGAATTTCTTTTTGGGGGATTTCGGCACTGGCAGACTCCCGCTTCGGTGGACCGCGCACCGCTCAACCTTGCTTGGCTCTACTTACTGAAGTCGGCTGAATAACACACCAGCACCAAAGACATCTTGACAGGATCCGCAGGTCCGGGAATCACAGCATATAACGGCGCTGCACCACCATCAGCCAACGTCTCTTCCGGCTCATCATCGCCTCGGCAAACATCAGCCCACACAAAGTTTTCCATTTTGCCTTTTACGGTTCCATCGCTTTCTATTACCTAATCTTGTACCCTTCAACCGTGTTTGCCTCTTACTCTCATCAAAGGGTGAGCCAGCCGCACACTTACGCAAGTACGCAAACCGCAGTCAAAGGGAAGACTTCATTCAGCACTGCCCTCATCGACATTGCGAATCTTTGTCATCTGCGTGCGCACGAAGTCCGAAAGCCGACCTTGCCTGCGCACCTGGCCTTACGCATACCCGCATCAGCCACGCTTTGGCAGCGCGCACGCACAGCTCACCTGGTAAATTGCACCCAACCTCCGCCACAGCGAGGACGACCCAGGGCTTAGGCCGCTAACCACGTACCTAGGCAGCTAGGCTTGCTAGACTCGCTACTACCGAGGCTTCTCGACCAATCGAGCAACTCTAATTCCAGGTGTCTTGCAGCTTCTGGACCCCTGTCGGCCTCACTCGCGCCCCGCCCCCCCCTGCACCTCAGCCAGATTCCAGTCCTCGTACCCTGGTACAGTACTTGGGATACATCAGGCACATCGACGCCCACATCGGTACATCGACCCCACCACTAGCTTCTACCCCTGCAGGCATTCCCGCTGGCTCTTTTTCGGTGGCGCCCAGCAGACTCAGCCTCGTGGTCCCTAACGTGGCCCACTGACGAAAGCCCCCTCCGCGCCTGTCACTTGTCATCTCAACTGCCCGGCCTCCCGGTGCACATGAGTCTTTGCACACACCTCGCCTGATACTATAAGTCCAGCCGACGCCCTGTGCATTCGCTTCCGACCTCCTCTTCCACTCCACGCCAGATCATCCACCGTCGGTGGTTTTGCTGTGAAGCCTCCGTCTCATCGCTTACTTACCTCTCTCACACTCACCTTTACACACACTTACACGACCCACCTCGACTACCCATCCGCCACCTTCACCATGGCCTCAAGGCAACAGCACACCTACCCTATGCTCACTCGAGATGAGCTCAACAAGTCTGCTCTCGAGCACTTCGTCTACCAGCCTGTCGACCGGACCATGATTGCCTACCTGGCCGACGCTGCCCTCAATGTCATCAGCTGCGACTCCAACTTGATGCCGACAGACTCACAACCAAAAGACGCCTTGCCATCGCCCCCACGGACACCTTCGCCAGGCAACGACAAGACCATGCCTACCCTCGAAGAGTTCATCACCCAGCTGGTGGTCTCATCCAACGTTCAGGTCCCCACCCTCATGTCGACTCTCGTTTACCTGGGTCGCCTAAAGTCCAAGCTGCAGCCTATGGCCCGGGGCCTTAGATGCACAAGCCACCGCATCCTCCTGGCTGCCCTCATCCTCTCCGCCAAGTACCTCAACGACAGCTCGCCCAAGAACAAGCACTGGGCAAACTATAGCAACATCAACACCGACTACTACAGCTTCGGTTTCGGCCGCACCGAGGTCAACCTAATGGAGAAGCAGCTTCTCTTCCTGCTCGACTGGGATCTGAGAATCACCGAGGAGGACCTCTACCACGAGCTGGATTTCTTCCTGGAGCCCATTCGACAGAGGATCTCGGACAGACATGCCAGGAAGATTAGGCAACGCGAGGAGAAGAGACGTCAGCAGGAACTGTATGAGGCCGCTGCCCGCTACCCCAGTCCTCCGTCGTCCCGTGGCCATTCCCGCGCCCGTTACGCTAGCTCCGAGCACATGCGGGCTGCCAGCACGTCCAGTTCCTCGAGCAGGGGCTCAGCTACTCCTCCTGGTCTTAGCTACAGCAGCTCGGCCAGCTCGTACGCATCGTCTAGGTCTTCGAGCAGGCAAAACTCGCGCTCTGCCACGCCCCTCGACAGCGAGCCGGAGCCGTACATGTATGAAGCGTCGCGCGATAGCTTCTACGATTCGCCCGTCGAGATCGTCGTCGACGTCGACGCACCCAAACCCCAGGGCCCCAACGGACGCATGCTTCCATACGAGATCACGGCCGATGAGTACCGCATGCTGCACGAGGAGAACACGACCAAGAAGCGTGGACGACGCGGCATGTGGGGTCGACTGCTCGGTGGCGCGGTCACGGTACGATGAGAGGCGACTTGGAACTATATCTCAATTTTCATTTGTATTTTGCATTTTGGACAGCAAGGCGTTCTGGGTTCTTTTCTTTTGTTGTTTTTTTTTGCACAAGATGCATGGAAGGCTTGTTTCTTATTCGGCGAGTGGCTCAACTCCCAACTAATGCGCCACATACACGGCGTTTATAGAGATATCAATGTGTATACAGAGGAGACATTTGGGAATCAGCATGGCTTGGGAGTACTCGGATGGATTTAGCGAGGAGTGCACTGAGAGATTGTACTGGCATGGGGCAGCGTTTGACGACGTGGCCATGGTAGATGGATCATTAGGTAGATTTCCCCGTGAAAGGGGCACATCTCAGGCAGGCTAGTCCCGCTTGGACATGAATGAGAAATATCATCAATGCTCACAAAAAAAAAAAGATCTGGCTGTTCACCTTTGTCACTGTGACCATAACAGTTTGACTCTCGCGAGTTCGCGTTTCGGCATGAGTTTTTCGTCATCTGGGATGGCTGAGTCACTTGTACGCATCATATGGTATGGTGTGTTCGGTGATTGTAGTGGACGCAAATCCGTAGCGGTCGGCGAATTGCCTTAACCACATTGAGCCCGAGGTGGTTGTGAATATAGTAAGGTAGCAATGACGAAAGTTCTTCAGGTCACTCGACACTACTTGTCCGCGATCGGAGTCGGCTTTAGACATCGCGACATGCTCGACCGGCTTGTTTCTGTGAAATGCTTAATGTCTTCAGCTAGGGCATCTCACGTACTAGACACCGTGTTTTTGCAGACATTCAACCGTGGGTATCCGTACCCAAGGGACCTGACGAGAAATCG
Source organism: Stachybotrys chlorohalonatus IBT 40285 (assembly GCA_000732775.1). Lineage (NCBI taxonomy): Eukaryota > Fungi > Ascomycota > Sordariomycetes > Hypocreales > Stachybotryaceae > Stachybotrys > Stachybotrys chlorohalonatus. Next base: position 220,258 of record KL659949.1, on the reverse strand, counting down.
CCGGATCTGGAATAGCGTCCCGCGTGGGGTGGCGGTGGCAGGAAGGTATAGTAGGTGGCGTTGGGCCTCGACTCGTCTGGTCAGGTGCGAAAAAAATCCAAGAAACCATTCCCCCGGCCACTTGGAACTCGTGATGGCGGGGGGGATTTTGGGGCCTTGGAATCCACGAATACGGAGTACGGCGAGGGGGGGAAAAACAAAAACGAGCTTGCATGAGGAGGGAGGACCCGCAGTGTTGCGTATCTGGCGGCGTGAAGCTGGGGATTGGCTGGCTGGCTGTTCGTATTGGAGGGGACGCGCATGCGATGAGCAAGAGTGTGGCTGGTGCGGGCTGGAGGTGTGGCGGGGCGGGGGCGGGTCTTGTTCATGCACTGATCGTCCGGGTTGGGGGCGGATTTGGGCTCGGGTGCGCGTGGCAGGGAGACCGGGTCAGGTGACTGGCCCCTCCCAGCCTACAAGGACCGGCCTGGGGTATTATGTAATTAGAGATTCTGCCCTAAATACGACATCCATGTCCGGACATGGTCTGCCTACAAACTAACAGGGCCCTTGCTATGTAATTCCCAGGATGATTCATTCCATCGTGGCTGTTGCACGTCGCAGCGACTAGGCACGAGCCAGCATGGGCAGCCTCCAAAGAAAGAAGTCCAAGGGAACAAGCGAGACATTACGTTCCCATCTGCTGGCCCGGCATATGACAACGTGTTCACCGGGCTTTGCGTGGTATTCGGAGAGATTCCTGCTGCGAAGGACGGAAGCAGTGACCCCTAGGAATAGCACCAAACTGCTGACGGCCAAGAGTCCCATCCCGCGGGGCCGGGGCGTTCCCTTAAACAACAATGCGACAAAAAGGAGTCGAGATTCGGACTCGGCAGAGCGTCTTTTCGCTTCGTCCTGCTGGAGCGAGGCGGGGCTGAGCGTAACATTGACCATGGCTGCTGATGATGACTGTGCGCCGCCACGCTCTTGAGCACGGGGACTGCTTGCACGCGCATGCTGCGCTTTGTGATGAGCACGTTCGCAGGGCGGGCTGGGACACGCGGTGTCACGGGGCGAGGGCTTACAATAGAGGCTGATGAACCCGGCCGAGCTTCTCGATAGTGTGTGTTCGGCCGGGATGTACACGGTTGGGCATGGTGAACGCAAGCCACAAAACACACTACGCGAAAGGGATGATCAACAACCCTGCGCAATCGCTGTAAGCGCTGTCGAGTGCCCTGCCCAAGATGAAGGACGAGAATGGGATATCGTAGAAGGCACTTTGGCTGACTTGCCAGGTGAGACTCTTAGCAACTATGAGACGTGAAGAAGGGACCTGCTGCCTAATCCAGGCATGCGGCTCGGCATGGCACTGCTCCTACGACGGCACATTGGAAAATTATTGGGTGTAAGATGAAATGTCATTTTCATCAAGATGGCTATGCCCGCATGTGGTAATGTGCACGAGCCTTGACCATCGTCTACCTAGCTGGTGGCTTGCGCGGCTGAGGAGGCCTCACATGAACGCCTATCCGCGCCCTTGGATATCTGCCTGCACAAGGCTTCATATCCTTTTCAGCTCAAAATTTATATCCGAAGCTGAACTACCTAGCTATTGCTACGAATGTACATGCCTACTGGGTTGACCCGTCTTGGCGTCAACAAAGATCGGGGAATCGATTATTGGTGTTCCTTGACTGCCTGTTGCGTCCATGCATATGATGAGCGCGCATCGCCTTGGCAGGGCTCTGTGCAGAAGACATGACTCATTCTGCCTGGGCGCGACTAGCATACCTGGGCCGGAACCCTACCAGAGGCAACCGGCTTCTGAGGCTCAAGCTGCTCAGCACCACACTGATGCTCGACAGCGCCATGGCCAGACTCGCCCACACCGGATCCAGGGTGACGCGGGACCCTCCCGGCGCCTCCACCGCGTAGAGGCACCCGGCGGCGATGGGGAGGGCAAGCAAGTTGTACACGGCCGCCCAGCCGAAGTTGAACTTGATGCGGCGGAACACTACCCGGCTCAGGTCCAGCAGGACCAGGACGGCCTCGAGGTTCGACGTTGCCAGCACGAAGTCGGCGCTGGAGACGGCCACGTCGCTGCCCGAGCCGATGGCGACGCCCACGTCCGCCACCGTCAACGCGGGCGAGTCGTTGATGCCGTCGCCCACCATGGCGACCGTCGCTCGTCGTGCGCTGTACTCCAGCCCGCGACCGGCTCGAGGCGAGAGGGTGGTTTGCAGGTACTTGATCTTGTCTGCCTTCTGGGATGGCAGAACCTCTGCGAGCACGTTGGTCGATGGGATACCGACGCGCTCCGCTACCGCCCGTGCCGTGGTGACGTTGTCGCCGGATAGCATCCAGACCTGTGTGCCTCGAGAAATAAGACTGTCGACCACAGTCACGGCTTCGGGTCGGATCGGGTCTGTAATTGCCAGGGCTGCAACGAGAACCCACGAGCTGGCAGCTTCAAGCTTCACCGCCACCAGAGCGATGGACTTGGCCTCTATCTTCCACCTCTGTATTTCCTGCGCAACATGCTGAGACAAAACAGCTTCGTATTGGCGCATCAGTGACTCGTTGCCGACGGCAATCTCAAACGATCGATGGCCTGAGCACTTCGCGCTCATGCCCTTCCCTGGAAGTTCCTGGACGTTCTCCAAACTGAAGCTGACAGCCGAACCGCAGAAATCGACAATTGCTTTGGCTATCGGGTGACTGCTGTGCTGCTCAACGGCCTTCGTGGCAGACAGGATGATCTCCTCGTCTAATTCATTGACCGGCCCGTCAGGAAGGATGATGTGCTCAGTGACGGACGGGGCGCCGCCAACCGTGAGAGTACCGGTCTTGTCAAAGGCGACACAATCGATGTTGGAGGCTTTCTCAAAAGCCTCGCCGCCGCCTTTGGCCAGGATCCCGTGCTTGGCTGCGATGCCCCCGCCGACGAATATGGCAGTCGGCGCGGCCAGTGCTAGCCCACAGGGGCAGGCAATGACGAAGACAGCAATGGCGAACTGCAGCGCAAAAGAGACTGCCTCGCCAGATGATGCAAATCTTTCGTCGGGGACACTGTCCGACAAGCTCAAGCCGAGCCAGACGAACCAGGTAACAAGAGCAATCAGTGTGACAACGGGCACAAAGTACATCGTAATGACATCGGCGATTCTCTCTACCGGTGCTCTCTTCGTTTGACCTTCTCTTACAACATCCACGATCTGATCCAGCATGGACTTTCCAGCAGTCCCGGTAACTCGAACCGTGAGAGCGGAGCCTTTGTTTATCGTGCCTGCAAAGATCTGGTCCCCTTCTGCTTTTCTGATGAGCCGAGATTCGCCAGTCAGACTGGATTCGTCAAAAGTACTCTCGCCCGATAGGACTACGCAATCCACCGGGGGCGAGGCACCGTAGAACACCCTGATGGTGTCATTCATCTCCAACATGTCGACATCAACAGTTTTCGTCGCTACTTGAGATTCATTACCGTCCTTCTGAACCAAGCATGCGGTTGTTGGACGTAGCTTGGCCAACGCCTCGACTGCATCTCCAGTCTTGGATTTGGCGTATCCTTCCATCAACCTTCCCGCTAGCAGAAAGAGGGTGAGAAAGACCACGGAGTCAAAGTAGAATTGCCTGTTGGAGACGGAGGCCTCACTACTTGCAGCCGCGACGATCATTTGTACCACAGACGAAATGTAGGCGATGCTGGTGCCAAGTGATATGAGCATGTTCATACTGCCGAACTTGTAGAATCTCGCCACCACAGGGACGCGACTACCTCTTCTCCACAGGCTTCTTACCTCTTTGATGGCTCTTGTGTGAAAGATGTCTGCTGCGAAGAAGTAGACAGGGGTCGCTAGTGCACATAACAAGATATCCAGCCTGCTCAAGCCAGACCTCCACGGCGCCATGAGGAAGTGCTTGGTGCTGTCAGACATGGGCACCAGGCTCATGTAGACAATGCCAAACACAAAAGTAGGAATAGCAATGATTATGGTCATCACCTCTCTCCAGAAGAGTTCGCGAAGGTCCTTGGCTCTGATTGCCCGTGTTTGTTCTTCCAATGTAGGCGGACGATAGATGGACGCATGAAGAGAGGGATCCGACGCCGCGATAGCCTCGAGAATGTGGCGTACGGTGAATGAGGGGGCATCAGGACGGTATCGGAGCTTGAGCCGCGGCTCCTTGATAGAGGGCTCGCGGAGGATGTCGATGCGACTGAAGCCGAAGGTTTTGAGCGTCCGACAGATTCTTTCGGGGCAACGAGGGCAGAAGATGCCATGTATCTCAATGTCCACTTCACGCTCTTCAACGGCGGCTTGTTTTCTTTCGTACAAGTTTTTGACTCCGTTGAGCGAAGCAGAGTATCCCATATCCTCAATAGCATCGACAATGTCGGCTTCACGGCCAGCCTCGGAGTAATCCACCGTTGCGCTATGGGTGACGAGGTTTACCGCTGCCTTCAAGACCCAAGGAGACTTTTGCAGCTCATTTGTGATGGTGTTGACGCAGCTGGCGCAAGTCATACCGCCCACGGACAGCTGGACTCTCCATGCAGACCCGGCTTGATCCCCGTTGCTCGCATCTACGCTAGTGACGTTGAAGCCATCGTCAGAAGCCGGCGACTCAGAGGTTGATATGGAGGCAAGCCTTTGCGAGCTAACGAGCCTGGCCTTGACATCATCACTGTGATTCTCAGACATTTGACAAGCCGCGCATCCCGCCAGGTGTGCAGCCTTTGATGATTGAAGGGCTGACGCAGAATCGTTGTCAGGCAACAGCCGGACCCAGTGGCCGTCGGAGGCTGAAGCCGGGGCTCGACTCGAGGCGACTTCAGTGCGTAGGCGAGGGTCCTGATCGAGTATACCGGAAGCTGTTCTGACAGCAGATATGTCGAAACCAGCATCCTCGAGATGTGTCTTGATCTCACGAGGAAGAGCAGCAGCATCGGCCCTGTGTTCGACAGTGACAACAGAGGTCACCAAGTTTGGCGAAACCCAGGAGATATCATCCGGGAAGGCAGCCAGGAGGTCAGAGTTGATGCGGGCCACGCATGATGGGCAATGGAGATTGTCCAGCAGATAAGAGGTCGAAGTAACGTTGGTCGGAACCATGCTGGACCGGTTAAGTGGCACTTTCACGGGAATGGACGGAAGTCGGCAGAGGGTGAGTTGACGCAATGTATCCAGAGAGAAACGAGGGGTTATGTATGGACGCCCAAGGCCTGTATATGCTCGAACGTTCGAGATTGAATCGAGGATGACTCAATGCAGTGAGTGCTCACAGAGGCTACATCTCAATGACACCGCCACCGTGATTCATCTAAAATCCGCACAAATAACGCAGGATAGAAGAGCAGGGTAGACGCACAGCGACGAGGGTCACGAGTAAAATACGATTGTACTTGTCTAGTTTACCCACCGCGCCGTCGTTCCGGCGGCGTTATGGAGGCCCAATCTACATATTGGACTGATGTGATGGCATATGTATAGTGAACACATCCCAGATGCGGAGAGCCAAGCAGAAGTGTATTTTGCCGGGCGGTCGTTGCTCGTGCTGTCGGGGTAGAGGTTTGGCAGCAGGTGCAGGGTAAGTGACCAGCAGCTGGCAGCGGGCAGCACGACCAGGGGCGTTGGCGTCATCGCAGGTGCTACCACGTATGAAACCACGAGTGGGCTGGTATGGAGACTGTTGCTAGGCGTCAGGGTTGTCGAATGCAAGAATCACCACTTGTTGCGTGGTTTGTGCCTGGCGAGCTAAAACGCCACCACGACGTCGGATCAAGGCCAGGGAGTGCACATATCTTGCACGCTAGCTATTCACTGACTAAAAGGTTTTTGCATGTTGGTGAGCCAATCGAAGGCACACCCCATCAAAAGAGATGTTGGAAAATCATCTTCATCTCCAGCAGGATTCACACCAAGCTCATTCCTAGCAAAACATCATTGAAGCATCAAACTTGATGCGACCAGGGGTACAAGAAAATACGGGATTCCGTCAGGTTCTCTTCTGCTTGACATTCGGAAGTTGGAACCAATGAGAGCAACGTTCAAAGAAGTTTGTCGAATGGCATTCTTCCTACTAATACTTTTACTTGCTTGAAAAGTACAAACTGTATTGCCAGATTTAGAGACTTCATAGAAACAGAAGAAGTCAACGTATAGCTCCATCCTCGTAAGAAGAAATAAAACATAAAGAATTGTGGTGAAATTGACACCTCTGGCGACGTCCAAGTCTGCACTTTACAAGGTTAAGCTGGCCCTGGTTCCTAGGCTTCGGGGATTTTACCTTGATTTGGGTGACGGGGTAGAGGACTGTGCAGATTGTCGACGCATGCATAATGGCTAGATACCGCCTGGTTACCTGGTCTGCCAGTTATAATGGAGAGCCGAGCATGATTATACTGAATCGTTATAGAACCTCTTCGGGGTTCAATATGTAGACCCACTACGCATCTGCCTTCTGTGAAATGCTCAGCTTACTGCTGGTCAGGGCAGTTCCGTGGTTCCACCAAGAATGGCTGCGCAGCTTCTCGCTTGTCCTAGGCATATTTCGAGTCGCCCAGCTATCCATCCGGCGAGAAGCTCATCGGATCGCGGAACCTCGTCGCCGAGGTGCTTGAACAGTAGTGGCTGATTATGACTACCCGTCTAAGACTCCACGTTTTTGTGAGCAAATAACCCATCCAGGAACATCGTCAGAGATACAGCACAATTAGTGTGAAGGGCTGTATACTCTACTCACCCATCGACGGACATGCCGACCGCAACTGATTGCCCTAACCTTTCGGGGTCCCCATTGAGTGAGCCCGTTGGCAAGTAGGACATGAACCTGCAGTGCTTCCCTTGGCAACCGTGGCCTAGCACGTCCCGCAACTTGATGTCCTCGATGCTACCACACCCGCTTCGGATTTCCTGCTTGGGTGTAAACTCCAGATCCAGCGTCTGACAGTAATCCGTGTTGAGTGACACGTGTCTAACAACAGACCCAGGTGACTCAAAATCATGCAGAAGCCGAATTATGAGGGAAGAGGATGGGAGAGGATGACCGAGTTGCGGAGATCGGGTTGTACAGAGAGCGAACGACCAAAGCATAAGGCTGAACACCGCCGGGGAGAACGGGACAGGTCCTGCAATTAGATGAAGGGATTTAGCCAAACAACGAGTTTTCTCGACGGACGCACTAGCTGGTAGATATAGATGCTTCAGCTCCATTACCTGAACCGACGATATCTTGTCCTTACCGTTGATGACAGACCGACATTTCGTATCTTTCCAAAGTGAGTTGCATATAGCGATCCCGACAGCGTAGCGCGCATGTTTGAATGTCGAGGATAAATCAAGGTTTTAGTATCTTTTGGACGGGTAGTATTGCAAATGGAGTACGTCTCACGGCTTCAGGGCCCCCTTCGATGATGGAGGAGCCGCAGGAGTGCATCCCGGGCAGAATTTTACTCCCGCTGCTTGAGCCCGCGTATCACGATCCGTCCAACATGGGCAAAAGTACCACATTGAATCCAAGGGAGCGCTTACAAGTGCAGTTCAGAGTACTGTATCTCGAAGTCGAAAAGACTACTATCTATCTGCAAGGTCATCCAAACCCTAGTAAATGCACCTCCCTGTTGGTTCACTTCCCGAACCATTGGCTCCATGTATAAAGTGAGATCGATAGGGCGTCGCAAGAGGCTGCCGTGGCACAGCTCTAAACGTACTTGAATGTGCTATATTTCCTCCTCGTTAGACTTGAGAGCAAGTTTCGCGGTCCTTGGAAAATGATTGCCTCGCAAATACCCCCAAGAGGAGTCATCTTTGACCTCGGCGATGTCCTCTTCGCCTGGTCGGCCAACACCACCACGAGCATCCCAGCCGGCAAGCTGAGAGACATTCTCTCAACACCTATCTGGTACAGTTATGACCGTGGCGAAATCACCCGTGACGCTTGTTACGAGACCAGTGCCCGAAACTTTGCACTCTCGGCATCCGAAATTGCCCAGGCCTTTGCCCAGGCCCGCAAGTCGCTGGAGCCCAATGCTGCAATTGTCTCGTTGATTCTCCAGCTAAAGCAGGATCCTTCAATCAAGGTGTTTGCCATGTCCAACATTGGCAAAGAAGATTTTGACGAGCTCGGTGATAAGATGGATTGGCTGCTGTTTGATCGAGTCTTCACCTCGGCTGCGGCGGGTATGCGGAAGCCAGAGCCAGGCTTCTATCGCCACGTCCTAGACCAGATCGGCCTGGCGGGAAACCAGCTTATCTTTGTTGATGACAAAGAGGAGAACGTGGATGCAGCACGAGCATTAGGCATCCAAGGTCATGTATTCGGCAAGTTCACCGTCCACAAACTCCATGAACTCTTCGATGGTCCTATCTCCAGGGGCTGGAGATACTTGCACGAGAACGCGAAGGAATGCGATTCCGTGACGAGCAGCGGAGTCGCCTTTGCAGATAACTTTGCCAAGCTGTTGATTTTGGATACTTTGGCAGATCCGTAAGTTGACATTTCTTGGCTCTCCATCAGTTCATGGCTGTGACTAACACAACACATACAGGACTCTGGTTGATCTGGTTGAGCTGCGTTGGGGATCCCGAACGTCATGGAACTTTTTCCAAGGTAGGGATACTCCCGTTGGACGGGGCTAGAAGACGAGGCTCAACGAACTCAACTTTAGGTGAAGCAGCGCTCGTCCCCGAGGGCGTCTTTCCTGACGACCTTGACACCACGAGCCTTGCTTTAACGGTCCTACAGCCGCCATCAGCAGGGACTGTGTCATACCTCTTAGACTTGATGGCCGGATATGTCAACAGCGATGGAACTTTCCAGGTAAACTATCATCAGAATCAGTATCGGCAGTGTGGTTCCTGACCAGCACCTAGACCTACTTTGACCGCGATCGATATCGAATCGATCCCATCGTCAGCGCCAATGTCCTGGCCTGCTTCTACTCCTTTGGCCGAGGCCACGAGTTTGAGCGAACCCTCCGACTGGTGCGTTCGGTACTTCTGGACCGGTCCTACATGAAAGGGACACGGTACTACCCCACGGTAGACTGCTGCCTCGGCTTCATCGCACGGCTGCTGCGTTCGTCGAGCAATCCGCATCTGCACGAGACCCTAGGCTCGCTTCTAGAATCGCGGTTGCGGGAACGGTTGGGGCATGGGGGCAGTGCGATGGACCTGGCCATGCGCATCATTGCCTGCTCCCAGATGGGCATCGCCTGCCGAGGGGAACGCGGGGTTCTGCTTCGACTGCAGTGCACAGACGGGAGTTGGGAGCCGGGCTGGATGTATCGGTATGGTTCCACGGGCGTCAAGATTGGGAACCGGGCTGTGACCACGGCCATGGCCGTTGCAGCGCTTTCGTGCCAGGAAGCCGGCATGCAGGGGGAGGAGGGAGGGGCGAAGCCTGTTGGAAGACTTTGAAGGTCATGATTCGCATAGTCTCAAGTCAGAAGTGCAAGGTACGTAGCGACGCGCAGAGTAGATGAACAAAGGCACAATGTCCGATGCCGTACCGCCCGGTTGCTGATTCCTGGGGCAGAGGGTGTCGTGTGGTGTGCCAAAGGCATGCCTGGGTGCTGCCAATACCTACCTACCTACTTATCTTACTTGAGGTGGATGGTACAGCACGTACCTTATGCATGAGGTGATAGGAAGCGAGGAAGCGACCGGCCAGTGAAAAGCAGGAGCCACCTCGCTTTATCCAAGATACCTCCTGCTAAGCCTACCTACTACACATCACAACGAGGAGCAGTCGCATGTTTGTTTAGTAGAGACCGAGTAGACCTGAACTTATTGAAACAGCTGAGTGTCCAATCGGCTGCTCGCCTGGCGTCTCCATGAACGACCGGTTTTGATGTGCCACCTCATCTCCTGGTGACGGTCAGAAATACAGCCTCAAGATCAAGCCGTACCGAAGAGAGTGGCATGGCATTCGCCTCAGCTCACTGGACGAACAATGTTTGAACCATGATTATAGTAGAAGCAACAAGAACAGCCTCAGAAGTCATGAACACAACGACCCCGAAGGTGCCCGAGTTACGAAAGGTCCGGTAAGCAGGGGACAGCGGCGTGTTAGGAGCTGTACACACACGCCCAAGGAAGGTCGGATGTTGAATCTTCTGTACCTGAAGTACTACTCGCGAGAAACTAGTCTCCTTATATGTCTTTTACCTTGGAGCGCATTTACTTTAATTACCTATTTGAACAAGTATATATTTTAGATATCAAGAATAGATATATTGTTAGCTTTATTAACTTTGTCAAAAGGTAGTCCAAGCCTCGATACTACTGTACTAGCATCTTTAATATGCGGAAGTCGGTTGGGCCGGCGACCGCCCGAGTTAATACGCACGGCAATCGGCCGGGATGACTAAGGCTGGCATCGGTGGTTCGGAGAGACTCTTGGCGAACGTTTTGCACATGTTCTGGCAATGAGGCAATTGGCGCTAGTCTGCTTCAGGCCTTAGCCCAATTGCGTGATTCTCATGAGCAATCGACAATTTTTGATACTGGCCTTTTGTATCGCATTGACGAGGCGACGGGCACGCCAGATGGCGGAAAAGATGGAATTGCCAGCGTCAAACTTTTATCTTGTCCCGCCGGCGGGGCCGCCGAGTGCGGCGTTTGCTTTCGCTGATGGTCTTTTTCTATCGCAACTTCCCGACATGCCTGGTCGCCCCCTGAACGTCGTCCCCAACATCACCAGCTTGGACGCCTTCGTTGCAGACGATTCCTTGTGCCAGTGCCCCCTCTCTGGTCAGAATTGCTCTATTGTCGGCTCGTTGTCTCTGCGTTTGTCGCAGACATGGCCAACACGCAAGAGTCCGGCGGCGGCGCCGCTGCTGACTTCGTCACGACCATCAAACCAACCTTCACCAAGAAGTCCTCAAGCCTCCCCTTCGGCCAGTCTGTGCCGCTGGCTTCCATCTCTGGCCCTACCTACGTGACCGCCCAGTTGCTGGTGCAGCATATTGCCTACAAGCTGTCCGACAAGGTCTACGCCTACTCGCCTGACACGTTCGACTTGGATGTCGCTGCGCGACAATGGGCGGCCTCGGGCGAGAAGAATATCCACGGATACGCCCCCTCGGTCTTGCAGTCCCAGACTCGCACCGGTGCCGGTGCTGTCGCTCTCGGCTATATCTTCTCTCCCGACTTTGATGTCTCAAAGCGACACATCCCACAGACGCTCATCGCATCGTCCGGAAGCTTGCACCAACTGCGTGGCACTCTTGACCAGCTGTCTTTGTTGTACGGCGTATCCAGCCCCGTCGTGGCTCACATTGCATCCACCGATTACTCGGCAAGCAATGGACTGGTTTCCAACTTCGATACTGCCATGAGAATCGCCGAGGATCTCGGCCTGGGATTGGTCAGCAGCTCTTCGACTTATGAAGCCCAGCACATGTCCATCTTCTCGACCTTGCTCGCCTCCGTGGTTCCGACCATCCACATCTACGACGGAATCAGGGTAGCACGCGAAACCCTACGAGTTGTGGATGCCCTGAGCGAAAATGGGGTTGCCGACGTCTACAACAAGCTCTCCTTAGAAGCAAACCAGCTTAACAAGAGACTTGATGACGCTGGCAAGGTTCTTGAGCTCCTGAAGCTCTTCAACGACGAGCTTGGCACTCTTTACCAGCCGTTTGAGTACCACGGTCACCAATCCCCTGATGTCGTCCTGGTCGCCTTTGGCAGCGTTGAGACACAGGTGGCAAAACAGGTTGTTTCCCGAATCTCCGCTGATGGTGCCAAGGTTGGTGTTATCAACGTTCGGGTGTATCGACCTTTCATCGAGGAGGAGTTCCTCAAGGCTATTCCTGCCTCCACTCGCACCATCGCTGTCTTGGGTCAGGTCAGCGACGAGCCCGCCGTGGCCGACGAAGCCGTCCAGTCGGCTCTTTACGGGGATGTCTTGACAGCTGTCACCTTTGCGGATGCCTTCGAGGAAGAACCCGATGTTTTGGACATCAAGTACACCCCGTCCCAATTCCTCACCCCTCAAGGCCTGGTGAACACCCTCCACGACATCTTTGGCAACGAGGGCGAGGCGAAGAAACTCCCATCCTTGATACAAGCGGATCAGTACACTTTCTGGGATGTTGACGACTCGGCTGCTCTTGCGTCGCCAAGTGTCATTGGCGATGTGCTCTCCAAGCAGTCGACAGTCAATGTTTACGTACACGAGACACTCGACAACCTTACTCAAGGTGGAGTGATTCGCACCGACATCCGAGCTTCAAAGAAGGCCCTTGAGGCCCCCTACCCCATTACGGAAGCGGAGGTTGTGGTTGTGGGAGATGAAAGAATCCTTCAAGAAGTCGATGTGGTCAAAGGAACTGCCGCCAACGGCAAGATTATCCTCAAACTCACCAACTTCAAAGATGATCAGGTGGAGAAGCGACTCCCTGTTTCGTTCCGCAAAGGTGTCCAAGAGAAAAAGATCGAGCTGTTCATCTTGGACATCTCATACTCTCCTGCCTTTGAGAGGGATCCCGCCGTCACTCAACTCCTGACAGAACTTTCGTTCCTCAGAGTCTCCCGTCCCGACATCTCGCCCGAGGACATCAGCAAGCTGGACCTTGTTCAAGGCCAGTCTCAAACAGTGGATGAATGTGTCGATGCCGTAGTCAAGTGCCTTCGCCAGCTCGAAGTCCCAGCCAGCTGGGCCGAGGTGGAGGCTGGCTATGTCGACCCGCAACTGCCAGCAACTATTCAGCCCAACAGCTTCGTCTCTTTCCAGAAGGAGGAAGCTGAGCCGAAGTACGACATTGATGACTGGCAAGTCGCCGCCAAGGGCTTGGCCTTCAAGGAGGCGTACAGCACACGGAGCAGTCTGCGACCAGAATTGGCTGTCAAGACCGCCACGATTACGGTCAAGGAAAATCGACGCCTGACACCTGCGGATTATGACAGAAACATCTTCCATATCGAGTTTGATCTTGGCGACTCTGGTCTCACATACAAGATTGGTGAGGCTCTGGGCATTCACGCTGAGAACGACGAGGAGCAGGTCAATGAGTTCATCGAATATTACGGCCTCAACCCTGCCTCGCTCGTCCAGGTTCCGTCTCGAGAGGACAATGCCGTGACGGAGGTCCGCACTGTATACCAGGCCCTGATGCAGAACGTGGATCTTCTCGGCAAACCTCCAAAGCGCTTCTACGAAGGTCTGGCGGAGTTCGCTACCGACCCAGAGGAAAAGAAGCTGCTTGAGAAGCTTGCCGGCCCAGCTGGCGCCGCAGAGCTAAAGAAGCGCACTGATGTGGACACGGTCACGTATGTTGACATCCTGAAGGAATTCGGCTCGGCTCGGCCAAGTTTCAGCGAACTCGTCAAGATCGTGAGCCCTGCTAAGCGACGCGAGTATTCCATTGCTTCTGCCCAGGCTGTCACACCCACTTCGGTGGCACTCATGATTGTGGTGGTTGACTGGGTCGACAGCAAGGGCCGCAACCGCTTCGGCCACGCTACGCGGTACCTCAGCCGTCTTGCTCCGGGAGCGAAGGTCACCGCCTCTGTCAAGCCCTCGGTGATGAAACTGCCTACCAAGGACACCGCCCCGCTCATCATGGCTGGTCTCGGCACCGGCCTAGCGCCATTCCGAGCTTTCGTGCAGTATCGCGCCATGCAGAAGGCGCAGGGCAAGGAAATCGGAGCTATCCTCCTGTACCTGGGCTCGCGTCACCAGCGGGAAGAATACCTCTACGGTGAAGAGTGGGAGGCCTATCTCGCTGCTGGCGTGGTCACGCTGATTGGCAGCGCCTTCTCGCGTGATCAACCGCAAAAGATTTACATCCAGGACAGAATGCGACAGACACTCAACGACATAGTCAAGGCGTACATCAAAGAGGAGGGCAGCTTCTACTTGTGTGGTCCCACGTGGCCTGTGCCGGACGTGACCCAAGTCCTCATGGAGGCCATTGCCACCGACGCCAAAGCCAATGGCAAGAAGGTCGACCCCAAGAAGGAGATCGAGAAGCTGAAGGAGGAGGGACGCTACGTGTTGGAGGTGTACTAGTGCTTTGTCGCTGTTTGGTTCCATCTCGTTGGCCCTGCTATGTTGAGACATGTTATGCTTATCTGTAGATCGTGTCAGTTCCGGGGTAATAGAAAAAGCCAACCTTCTTTGCTTGAAAAAAATATCAGCTATGCCGTTCTTGACGTGTTGTAGCGCTGCGATCACGCTCACCGCTACTGCGGCATGCTCTACCAAAGGTCCCAGGCCAAGCCCGCACAGACTGTTGAACCGCGGGGAATTTCAAGCATCCAATCAGCTTCCTCAGCAGTAACTTATCTCTGTTCAC
>KL659949.1:180674-205951 GCA_000732775.1 Stachybotrys chlorohalonatus IBT 40285 | reverse complement strand
GGGGGGGGGGGGGGGGGGGGGGGGGGGGCGCATGAACACGACAAGCGCATCCCACAACAGCATCGTCACAAGGTGAAAGACACAAAGGGTTTGGAACAAACGACATGGCGTATGCAAGCTACTTGACCGGCTGTAGGCTCTCTGCGCCACACGGCCACCCGCATATGCGACGGCAGAGTCGAGACCGGGTCATGCGCTGCCGTATGATTGCCCTTTTGCTTCTGCCTTTTCTCCCCCCCCCCTTCCGGGCACGGGATGTTGTCGCGATACGCCCTTGTCCCACGCAAACCATCGAGCCACCCAAACGGTGTGTCTGCCAGCGATGAACTTGTGATAATGATGATCTTGGCTAACCGAACGCAGGGCAGGTGGGTGCATTAAGGTGTTGGGGGACCGATATGCCTGATCTGTATCCCGTACCTAGGCGAATGAAAACGGTGGTATTTCTTTTCTTTCTTCCAAGTCCAGTCAACCTCGTTGCTTTTACTTTATGCCTGCACGGGGTTACCCTCGGCCTTATTTCACTCTCTCTTCCCGCAGTGCGAGAGGGAGGGGGGAGGGAAGAGACCACAGCCAAAGCAAAAGGCAAAAAAGGGCCAGGAAGCAAATAAACATGGGCTAAGGGAGGGGAAAAAAAAAAGAAAGATAAAAAGGGGAAAAAAGAAAAGAACGGGCGGTCAGAGCGGGATAGGCATGTAGGATACGAGCAATCACAGATGCAGAAGCGGACAACCCCCCTGCACACCGGTTCGTTCCAGCCATGGCAGGAAAGGAAAGGAAAAGGAAAAGGAAGAAGCAAAGAACGAGAGGACTGAGCCAACAGCCACGGTTCCAGACCTTTTTGGTTTTCCCATTTGCCGTTGCCTTATCACCCCTGCTCCTTTTGCGTCTGTGTATCTGTATTTTTGTGGCCTCTGTGTTGGGTGTTGCACTGCATTAGTTGCCCCCCCTCCTCTCTCTCATTTCGACAACCAAGGCCCTCCTCCAAAAAGGAAAAAAAAAGGGAACAAGTCAGAGCTGAAGTCTCTGTTCAAAGGGATGCCCCCAAATGAGAGACAAACACGAGGAACGCCAAGGCCACACGGTCCGGGGTTGAGACGGCAAGGCTGAATTCCCCTGCCGGTCCCGTATCAAGCGCCTCCTGGTCGTACCGTTGCAGATGGACAGGGCAACTGGGCGACATTGCTTCTGTTGCATCACTTCATCTGTCGAAATTGCCGTCAAATACCTCATGCCTGCATCAACCGGGCACCGACAAGCCAAGCCCCAAGTCCCGGCTGGTATACTTCCGGCGTGCATCCTTTCCGTGCTGACCGCAGCTTTGCCGGCAACATGTAAGTCGCCTATCTCTTTTTCTTGGCGCGAGCGGTATGCGTGCATCAGCGTGCCACCGCCAATGTCCGCATGATGGGCAGTGGCAGGTTTCCCCTTGTGAAACAGGAAAAGGGCTTCCCATCCCGCCAATGCCCAAACTGCTGGCTCCGAACCCCCGATGCAGCCGACCTGTCAATTCGTGGAGCCAACACAATGTGGAACAGGCTTCCTGGCTTAAATGTAACGACTGGTGTCACCCGCTTCAAATGGGGTCGGGCAGACGGCGGTGACGCAGGACGAGATCCAGCAGGACATGAGAAATGTGCCAAATGCGCAAACTTTGGGTAGTGCAGAACAATGACTACCGACAGTAAACGAGCAAATTTCATACAAAGACGGATAACACACACAAAGTACCACGACTCAGGTGGCCCTTACCAAGTCCACCAAGGATCCTGCCACGTCCGTCCACGTGTTGTCATGGGTGTTCCCGAGCATGCCTTCCCGCCTCCTTAAACCGATCCCGCAGGCGTCTTAGTGCCCATGCCAAGGTCCCCCACACTCACTGGCTCCTCTGGTTCATACAGCTCAATGACGCTCAAGTCTTCCGTGGCGATCCATTCCTGCAAATCACCGATAACCTGATACGTCGGGTTCGCGGAATGGCCATCGCCGCTTGTCTTGTCCCACGCCCAGCGTTCTGCATACTCTTGACTCAGGGTACCATCCATCATGGCAGCAATGTACTCGCCAATGACTGGCAGAAACTTCCACCCGTGAAAAGAGCCTCCTGTGGCAACGTAAAGGTTCTCGCTGTGGGGATGTGGAGAGATGAGGAAGTCGTGCGTCGGCGTAGAAGCGTCCCTGTGCCATCTAAGCCTTGTGACTTCTGTCGCGGCAGGGGTTCAACTTACCAGCACATCCTGTACGCCTCGACATGGACGTTCTCCACTTCCTTGCCGTAGAGGCCGTCAAGCGTCTTGCGTGCTCGGCCTTCGAAGAACTTGATGAATTTGGACCGTGTCCAAACTTGGAGAACCGGTTCGCTTGGGACTACCGACATCTTTTCTCCAGTAGCCGGGTCTGTGACGTAATTTGTAAAACACAAGTCGCAGTTGAATTTGATGGTTCCATTGGAGAGCATTGACATGCTCTCGCCTGTTGGAAGGTTAGTATCCCAGAAACAGCCATTGCTTGTGCCAGAACACACCTTTGACCTGCGGCAAGCAGTTTTTCATGACGGGGACGTTGGCAAACCTGTCCCTTTGAGCTCCGTGGAGTTTGGCCCAAAAACTGACCGCACCTGTGGCCGTAACCCTGTCGCCGACATGCATGTCTCTGTTTTCTGGTGCACTTCGGGCCAGTATAGCTCCAGTGCGAGCGCCAGTACAAAGCAGGATTTGATCTGCCATGTGTACTTCACCATCGTCAAGTCGGATACCGATGCACCGGTTTCCAGGGCCAAATATCACCTTGTCCACCCTGCCTAACAGAAATTCCGCGCCCGCATCAAAAGCAGCCTTGATGACGTCGTTCAAAGCCTTGTCAGCTTCTGCATAGCCCACATTGGGGTTGTATAGAACGTGAGATAGGCCGTCCAAGTTGGTTGTTGCAAAAGCACCGTTCCACCTCTGCCGGACTTCGGAAACCGGAAGCATCCTGGATTCATTGCGTATACCGAACGACTTGTAAGCAGCAATACTATTTTCACCAAAGTCGGTGTTGTCGGCCCTCAGCATGCCGACTTCATGGTACCATTGCTTGTACAGGCTGTGGTTCCTCCATTGAGGCATGGCCTTGTGTAACATGCGCATGTACAGCTTGTCTGGGTAGTCGTCCCGAACAATCTTGTTGACATCGTGAGAAGCAGATCTGGGATTAGGCAAGACCTCCGAGTCTACCAGCGTGACTCGACAGCCTCCCTCTTTTGCCAGATGAAGGGCAGTGGCGGCGCCGAAGTTGCCGGCCCCAACGACTAAGACTGAACGCATGGCGTAGGATATGTAAAGAAATATGTATAGTCTGAAAGGAAACCAGGCTTTTCAAAGACCTACGGAGGTTGCCAGAAGGCTTGGTGAAAGGGAAGTCAATGGCCAGCCAGACGAAGGGGGAAAACTCCAACTTTATAATGGCCAGCCTTTAGACCGGGCTCGGCACGGAGAGGGTTTAGTCTCAGCCATGGAGCAGTGACTTCGCTGCAACTGGACGCCTTGCTTGAAAGCAACCAGATTGTTGTCGAGAGGACGGCTGCATCGTGGTACTTGGCACGATGTCAACAGAAAAGTGGACTGGCGTGTTGGCCTAGTGAGTTGTCTCAATCGATTGGACAAGGGCATAAGTGGCATTGAGCACTTGGGCGATGATGCTAGTGTGGACGAGGAAACGAGACAAGAGGCAAGAAGGAATCAAGTAAATAGGAACAGACCGCAAGTGATGGCAAGCAAAGGGGGAAGAGAAAAGAAAGCCAAGTCGCTGGAAATGCAGGGGTGACAAGAGGTATCTTCGAGTCAGTGATACAAACGGGGACGACGGCGGTACTGGGAATGATAGAAGAAGCAATCTGATACCCCTTGTTGGGTCGCCGCTGGCGTGTCTTCCGCGTCGGGTGCTGATTGACTGGCCGTCTCGCAGATGGACCTGGACGGGCTGCAACCTCTCAAGAGCTTCCATCGTCAAATGGAGCAAAAGCAAGCCCGGTGACACCGCAACACCTGCATATCCACAAGGACCTTGTACTCGCCCCCTGTTCCCTTTCCCCAGGGACTCGGGCTGACTCGCTCCCAAAACCTAGATAAGCGGACACGTTGTACTCGGCCATGGTAGTATTTGACGTGGATGGGTGGGTATGTGTGTGGTTTTTTTATCGTGTAGATCGCTAGAGGGGACCTTGATCATTCAGGAGCCAATGAAGAAATCCATAGAAAAATGACAGGTCCGGATCGAAATCGTCCCTGACATGCGGACCAACGATATGTTATAGCAGTGCAGACCCCGTGATGCACCCACGACGCCTCGGCCAGGCCTGGGTCCATCCTGTGGCCGGAGACAACAAGGCTCGTGTTGCCTGAGGGGGGGGAGAAGACAAGAAGGGGGAAAGGAAGGTGAATGGAGGAATAGAAAAAACCCCCGGCAGGCGGAAGTGTGCTCCTGGTCACTGGAAGTGTGCCGTTGTCTCCCAGTCGTGCACCCCTGAATCTTCTCTTTTCCCTTTGTGCGGACCGGCTCGTCATGGTTTCAACGTGGGGAACAATGGTCGCTCCCCCGTAATTAGGGCCCGCACCATCAACCATCCACGTGCCTCTGTCAGAGCATGGATACAGTACTTTCGTGGGTGGAAGGGGGCGGGGGGGGCCTGATTGGATATCCTGAGATTGGCGAGTTAGTCAGTAATCGCCAAACAAGGGCCTTGCGCTCATCCTTTTAACCCTGGCGCGGATTCGTTGACCTGATATCTGCCCACGCGTCGCCATCCTTGGGACCCCAAGCTACCAGTTGTTCCCATGGCTGTGCCCTCGGTAGTTTCGTGTCCGGGCGAGACGCCAATCTGATTAGTTAGGGCTTCGGAAAGCTACCCGTGGTTACACCACGCTAGGGGCATTGGCCGGTACCCCCGCGGGGTTGAAGCGGAAAGCATCGAGGACATGGCTTTCGAAGACGAGGGGCGCTTGGGGAACAGGCGGGCAGACGCCGCGAGGGCAAGTCTGGTACGGCGAATGAAATTTGCTGACAGACTATCATCACATTGCTGGGCAAAGCACCAGGGTGTTTAGGAGCAGCGCAGTCCATGGAGGATTGCCGGCCGGAGCATGTCGGCGGGATGGAGCATTGGCAAGCCCACCATCTGCACCTTCCCGGCTTACATGACTTGCTCTTGCTTGAGCTGCCGGTGAGGCAAGAGACAGGACAAGGTCTGGCAGGAGCCTTTCGAGACTTGGGGGTCATGGGGCGGTGGGCATGGTTGCCTTGCAAGACAGGCTGCTTTCCTTGCTTTTTCCCGCCTCCGTCCGTCGCCCAGCGACAACTTCCAGTCGGCCCTCTCCCAGTCAGTGCAAGATTAGGACTATGGAATATGTCACATTGTCATCTGTTCAATCGCCTGACGTCCTTATCGACCGCAAGACTTCCCATCAACATTCAAAGCATATACGCTACTATACTTGCTCGGGTCAGCACGCCCGTTATTGCAAGGTACTATCAGGTCTTTGTATAAGGTAGTATAGCCCAGGTACTTGCGTAGAGTGAGTGCTATCACTGCAATAGTATTACGTTACCTTGGTACCTAGTAGTAGCACTCGGTGGCCTTCTAAATACAAGGTACCAATGCTAGGTTTCCAAGCACCCGGTTACCTGATTGGACATCTTACTACCCCTGATCGTTTCGATGCGTCTTCGCTCCTACCCATACGCTTGCCAAGGTAGCATCTCGCCATCCCAATATCTTCTCAAGGTAGTGACATCAAGGTAGCAAGGTATAAACACCATGCTTTGAGGGCATCACTCACCCCCTGACACCGCCTTCGCCATAAGAACGATCCATTGGTCTCGTCACCACACTCTGCTGCGATGTTGAGCTCCAGCCCGCATGCACCAACGCATCAAACCGCTCAGCCGGCCTCGTGAAACAGCAAGGCTCCGTTCCCGACGATACTGCCAACGAAGCAAGCATATGTGCTGCACCCTGGCTTGGTTGTCGGCCCACTCTCATGACGTGCGCAAGCTTGCCCACGCGCATGCGCACAGCGGAACGCCTCGTGTTGGTTACCCAGGGGTCGACAACCTGCATCTGCGCCGTCCCTTTGCCCATTGCAACATCGGTGAGGCTAAGCGTTGACTGGTCTTGGCTTATCTTCTGTCACCCCGTTTTCCTTCCACGATCACATCGCTGGCCACCACGAACGCACAGCAGCCGTACAGCGATCTGCAGGTCCACTCCCTTTTCACCACCGGCGATTATGGCCGTTGAATGGTGCCACTATCGCCAGCTCCTCCTCCATTCTTCTGCACTTGGCATCCTATATCCTCTTAAAGGATCTTTGACCCCCGGCCTCTCGGCGTTTAACGTCATCATCTTCTGCATTTGGCTTGTCCCAAGCCTCCGTATCAACAAGCTACTGTCGACACGAAATCATGCGGGGTTGATAATCGCGGCATTACCTCTGGTAACATCAAGCTTCCATGACTATACAAGGAACATTAAGGAAACTTCGTTGGTAAAATGGCATATAAAGCCCAGATTGACCACAGTTAGCCGACGGATAACCCCTTACCGAACAGTTCACACATCGCCCGTCAAGCCTGTCCACCTGATGGTCGCCTACACCGACTTGTATTTCGTAGATCAGCACAACGGTGGCGCGCCACTGGCTTATTTCCCATCCTACCCTCATGACTTCAGCATCATATGCCATGTTGGTTTATTGCTAACTTCGCAGTCACTCGGATGACGTTATATTATGTGCCGGAACTCGATGTGCCACCGTGGCTTTGTGCCTATCAAGCCCATCTCGCCGCGCGAATCTTCGCTTCTTTGGAGGGTTGGGACACCCCTCCAGATCGCATTTCCAGGGTCTTCGGTGTTTGTTGCAATGTTGGCTGCACCCAGGTATCAGTAACCAGTATCGTTCACTCAAATGGCACCGCTTGTTGCTCACATGAACGCTGAGTTGCGCTTGAAATCAATTGGATCCCCGTTTTGATCCACTCCACCTTTATCGCATCTCCTCCCTTTGGGGCAGTTGTACTTGCCGATACCCCTGTGCCTAAGTGCTTCCAAGTCGATTGCCTGGAACTGCTCATCGTCGTCTTCCGAGTCATCCGTTGTAGGGGACCTCTCTAGTGGTGTCGCAAATTCTGCTCGAGCACTGTCCGGAAGTACTCTGCGTGTGGAAGGCGAGTTTTCTTCATCTTTCAAGGACAGCGTTTGCGATCTAGCGTTGGGATGAAATAATGGGGAAAATGGAGAGTTGAGGGTCGGAGCCTCTGATAATTCCAATTCTCGAGGGTTCCATACTTCTTGTACGTCACGGGAGAACTTGGACGCTAAATCACGAATTTTACTGTGCGTCGAGCGTTAGTCTCATGCAGTAGGAGTAGGTGCATCGCTGTACCATACCATAGGCGTCCGAGCTGAATATCAAAAGCAACGATGCTAGACAGATCCGCGGTGTCGGTCTTCTTGTGTGACTGCTGATGAGCTTCGACGATGAAACGATTGATTTGGGGATCCTGAATAAGTCGCTCCGTCAGATGGGACTGCAATACGGCGACGCGCAGTAGATAATCGCCGATTCCATTTATGAAATCAGTGGGGTTGACGATCGGCTTGACGTCCTCGGGCTGCTCTGGGAACTTTACATCGACGAATGACGAGATAGAGCCTGAAGACAGAGCGGAGGTGGATGGCGAGGTGGCGATTGCACACATGTCTCGAATGGCACCCTCAATGTTGAATCTGATGGCGTCTGCCAAAGGATATGTCGCTTCTGGAGCACCAAGTTCAGCATCGACAACGACTGTGTCGGATGCCGCATCTGACATTGTATCCGACGGTGTTGTCATAGTGAGAATGCAAACTTTCTGGTGGCCAATGCTGAGCAAAGTATGATGCTTTAATGCAATGCCGGAGGCTGTGCGTCAAAGGCGGATCCGTGCCGGCTCTTGTAATACCGAAAACATCGACCCATGTGCTGGCCGGAAGAGTGACTGGGCTGCGGATGACTCTACGCCAAAGTCTACCACAATCAAGCCGACCCCGCGGTCCTACACGCCAACTCGCCAAGATACTAGAATGGGCTCTCCACGGACTAGCAACAGTATGAAGGGAGCCGGGGCTCTCTTGCCCATGTAATGAGCGAAGTAGAGCTAAGAACTAAGGCCGAGGTGTCGGCTTAAGGACGATGTGGAGTCGCGGAAGTTAGGCTCGGCACGGCGCGCAAGACCCGGCGCACGGGATTGATGTGGACGTCAAAGACGCGGATATGGGTCGGACCATGGGCGTCAATGAGCAGCGGAACGACAGTCTCTTTCTCTGGCCTGCTGGTGTAGGCTGCAGCTTCACCGCCCTACTGCACCCTGACGAAGTTCGGCACCGAAGCCAGTGGATGCCGGGTCGAGGGATGGGTGGTTAGAAGACCGGGCGGGGCAGAAGAAGCATGAGGAGAAAAAAAAAAAAACAGGTGTAGAGATGAGTTCAGGACGGGACTTGGGAGACGCAGAAATAGTAAAGAGAAATATCCTCGAAGACTCTCAAAACACAGTGCGTGCGAGTCTATACGTCGCCCATGAGATAGATGTAGGAGAGGGGAAGAACGAGGGGGACAGGTTACGGCTCCGGAATGCGTATTTACGTAGGTAGGCAAGATGGGCTCAATTGCGCCAACTGGTCACCCACGGACCATAGTGATGGGATTGAAGTCGCAAAGGACGAGGCTTCGCTTGGACTTGAAGAGTCTTACTGCACAGCAAAGGGAATGGAGGAAAAAAGAACAGGTCGTTGGGACCTAGGATGGGCTGAATGGGTATGGGATGGGATGAGACCGTCGTTGTGAGGGAAGAGACAACAACGCCACTGGGGAGTTCCCCTCAGGGAACTATGCCAAGGCGGTGCGAGAGAAGAGGAAATAAACAGAAGCCAGCAGTACCTAGGTATTCGTACTTCGAGGTACCTAAAAGGGATGCCGCTGAAATCGTTTAAGGTGGCGTGCGGAGAATGGAAGTTAGCTTACATGCTACAGTACCTAGTAGTAGTAAGACGGGACGGACCATCGAACCCCACCTTCCCGCGGACGAAGCCAAAAAGCTACCCCACCGTATGATTAAGACAAATGCGCTGGTCCTTGCTCAAGCGCTTACAAACACGCCCCCTCCGCGTCGCTACGTTGGATTGTACAAGAAGGCGAGCAACCACAACACCTCGTCAGATAGGTCATGAAGTACTCTACCTTTCTTTTGCCCAGTGAGATTGAGTTGCTAATAGTATTGTAACAACGCCGAAACCGACAGCGTACAGAGGTTTGCAAAAGGGTGGAGGAAATACAAAGGAAGAAAACCAAGAAGGCGGGAACGTTTGAGGGAAATGAATGCAAATAGTGCATAGGTAGCTTTTGAAAGTACTGTAGGAAATGAGGAGACTGCGTGTCTAGGAAGGTGATGGAAAGAAGGGGGACAGCAAAGAAAGGGACCCGGTGGAATTCCAACGAGAATATTATCATCAAAAGGAAGGAAGAGGAAAACAATGAAAGGAAGATTGCACACTATTCCAGATATGATGTGGGGCTGTTTGGGTCTGTTGTGAAATTCCTTGCATGACCCAGGCTCGCTGGCGCAACCCTCTTGCGTCTTCTGCTCCCACCCATCAAGCTGGTCAACCAGGTTATCCCTCACTTATATCATCGCGCTGTGCTACCCAACTTGCAATGGACATCCAGGTGCTGCGTGATAGGCCCTGCTGTGTTGTGTTTCGTAATGTCCTGCAGCATCCCGCTTCCTCCCTGCTCTCTCCCTGATTGTGCGTGCCTCTCCAAGGTGGAGCAGCGTTGTGTCACCCACCCGAGGCCGCCCTGTTCCGTGCCAAACAGCCTAACAATGCGACCTCATGGGTGGGCAGCCCGTCGGCAGGGACGATCCTCTGGACGTCCTGGAGCTGGTAATGATCGGGCACAGCGAACTGCAGTGCCCACTGCACACGAACCATGCAGTGTGTTCTTTCTTCTTCTACTACTACTCTCTTAATTCGTTGCAACCATAGAGGCAGCTTTCATGCCTATCGAATACCTGAGAAGCGAGGTGGATTGAGTATCATAGTACATGCAACCATAGTCCTCCACTCCTTCCGCCACCATCCATAGATATGGTCCCCATATCTCTCCTTCCTCAACTTTAATTTCACTCTTGCCTCAATTTTCCCGCGTATTGGCCTGCTCCCCTCTTGCCTGCTTGCTTACTTCCCCTCTCCCTCGACTAAAACCCACATACGCTTCTCTCTTCCCGGCTTGTTCCCTCGTTTGCTCTCACCAGAGCTGTTGTCTCTTTCTTTCCCCGCAGCCACTATTGCCGCATCGCATCGCCTCGCCAGCTTAAACAACCGGCACTACCAGAGCCATACCGCCGCCGTTTGGGATCCTACCTGGTTGCCAGGCCTATTCCTACCCATATATTGAATGCTGCCTTGAGCCTCAGTAGGCAGTGGACTCTTTGGACCTCCCTCGCGCAGGCCTTTCTCATGGAATAGATCCTGTATCTTGATCCATGGCAACGGTAACTCGTTGATAGGTCACCAAAGGCTCGTATCAATGTCGAATCTCACCTACCGTAACCCACAGTTGCATCTCATTACTATCCGCCTCCCCGAAGGCCTCTGTTCTTAGGGACATCCCGCAGTCGCCTTGCGCTGTCCAGTACAAAGGTATGCCTCCAATGTTGCGCCATGCCCTAACTATCTGTTTTGGTTGGTTTTTCTTTTTTTTTTACTCACTGAATATGAGGTGGCTGAGTATCTAGGGTATCCTATCTCATTACCTGACCCCCTGTCCTGGTTCTGACACCAACGTCTGATTTAGCCAGTCAGTCATTCTCTTCGGACTTCACACACTACACTGGCTGGGCCTCTCGGACTGGAGGCACGACAAACTCGTCTCGCTTTGGGGACTGACCGTCATACATGAGCCTTCAATTCTATCTCTTCTCTACATGCATAACACTCGGTGACGACACTCTCACTTGCCGCCTCTCTTTTGCAGTCCTAATCATCTGGCTGTGGCTCACAGACCGTAGCACTGCATCTCACTGCAAGGCACCTAGTCTGGCACCCCCCTCCAAAGCCCCTCTTTACCAACCCTGCCAGAAGGCTGGACCTACCCCTCCCTGGGTCCGTCAATTGCAGCATGACAGTTCATGCTATTGCTATGCAACAGCACCGTTTCGATTCCATGAGTGGCTCCAATACTCCAGAACGGCTGGCGAAGCGCGCCAGATACGCGCACCATCAGTCTGACACACAGCAACATGGCCACGATCACATTGTCGAGTTGCCTTCCATCAACGTTATGGTTCCCGGGTCGTCCCTGGCATACGACTCACATCATATGCCCATCCCGTGGACTCCAGAGGCTGTCAGGATTGATCCCTCGTGGCCCCCAATGCCTTCGTTGAATCCCGAACCGGGAGCCAAGTTTCAAGAACTAGTATATGGGCCTCGCTCTGTAGCCGCATCGGATACATCATTAAGCACAAGTTTAGGTGAGAGCATGTTGTGGTCTATCCTTTTCCCTCTGATCATTTCACACCTTTGCCCTGCTCATTCATGATTCCAATTTGGTACAAATAAGCTGGACATCTGCAGTGGCAGCCACATCAACAAATGTACATGGTGCCCTATCTTCATATTTGCTGCGTTGGCTTGAATTGCCCTGCAGGCATTACATTGAGAAAAGAGAAAACAAGCCTAGAGGATGGATACATAACACTCCTTCACCCCTATCCACACTTTCTGACATTCGAAGTGTCTTCTCACCCCTCCCGTCATTGTCAGAACGTCCTACCCCGATGTCATCGCCCCGCCAGGTCGGCTTTCCTTTGGTTTTAAGCAACGGAACCATCCATATGTGCTAAGGATTATTATAAGCACGAATCTGGCGGAGCAGAAGAACTGACTTCTTGGATACCAGTATCAGCTGTTGCCGCTCAACCACATTCGCAGTCTCAACTGCTCCAGAATTATAGCAATCGCCCCCTGCAGCTCGACAGCTCCGCGGCGTCGGCCACTTCTCCGGAAACTCTGCCGCATACAGTCCCTGATCTTAAGCGCCGCAAAAGCGATTCCGACCCTAGCCTGATGAATCCTTTCACGGACTGCGTAGATACCTTTGGCGTACAGCCCCGTCCGCTGTATCTCCGCCCGCAGACCGGTCTGGTCAACAGCTATGTGAAGTTCCACTGGATAGGCGGGCTGTCGATGAATTTCCCGGACACGGGATCGTCAGATCTGGGGCGCAAGCGGATCCGTGAATCGGCAGAGGAATCGGAATCGCGTGTTCGCGGTGCTGTCCCAGTGCTAATCCGTCGTTCAAGGGCTGCTGTCTCGGGGAGGATCATCATGGGCCCATCGTTACCCAATCACCTCACTACCACTTCATCAACTACATCTTCAATTCATTCTAACCGCTCAACCTTGTTAGTCTCGGCAACATCGCCTAACTTGGTAGAGTACACACCACAATTGCTCCCACAGCAGTTTGGGTTACATGCCAGAATGGACAAAATAGACAGGAAATTATGGGATTTCTGTAAGGCCAACCCTATGTCAACATCATCTCCCCGGAAACTATCATCGAGCCACGCCTCAGGTCGAGGTGCACAGCTGCAGATACAATGATGCACCGTTGCCACCGATTACAGGTACGGAAGCTGACATGCAAGTTTTAGATGTAAACAATTGGTGTCCAGGACGAAGTATTCTTCAAGCCACGAACTTTTGGCATAAGGATTTCGCCAAGATGCACTCCATGCCGGCAGTACTTGCAGCAATACAATGCCTAGCTGGAGTATACATCTATGACTATTTCCCCCTGGAGGCCATTCGGCGGCGAGTGAACGATAACTTCGCCGCGGCAATGAAGCGATTGACGGAACTTCTCGCTAGTCCAGAATTTGAGCATGGCGATGAAGTCATCACCCTTTCCGTTCTCTTGTCGATGCAAGATGTGAGTCAGTAGTGAATGTGTTTTGAGGGAGCGTGCTGCCAGAAGATCGAGCCCAGTCTCTAACATGCTACCACAGATCATCTTAACAGAACGCCGGGTCAAGAAGCCAGACCCCCCTCGATGGCTTCTGGGCTTCCAGCACGGAGAACACTTTTTGCAGAAAACAGACCAGGGATCGCGATTCTGGAAGATGGATAACGTTCAGCTCGGTTCCCTCAGGAACTCCCATTGCGTTGTCATTGGGCGCCATATAATCCTCACTCAATCCCTAACGGCATTGCCTTCACCAGCAGAATTCGACCCTCAATATGAATCCGCCCGCTTTGCCTGGCTTTTATATGGTTCCAAAGAAGAAACATATGAAATCCACGGCGGTTGCGGGTTCTCTAAACGGCTCCTCCATCTTGTCGGACAAATCACATATTGCGCAGCACGTCTTCAGCAGCAAGAGGACAGCATAGTCGTACCCGTTACTGCCAAGTTTTTATATAAGGAACTTCGCGAAATGAGACAGTGGAGTCCAGAGATAGGTACTTGGGAGGAAGCTTTCGACGGCCGATCCCCGCTTGAATTGGTACGGTCTATGCCACCTGGTTTCATCATTCGACATTCGGCACAAATGACAGCAGTTACAGCAGAAGCATGGCGAATAGCTGCTATGCTATATTTGCAGTGTCGTCTCCTGAGGTAAATCATCGCTGCTGGCTTTATCTTCCTGATTTCGACTGACATGAATCTGTTTAGATTGCCTCGCCATGACCCGGCGGTAGTGGCCAATCTTGACGATCTTGCACAATGCATTCGCGTTATGCCCACGTCTGGCTCTATCTTCACAGCGCAGGCGCCTCTTTTCCCAGTGTTCTTGCTGGGACTACTGGCCACAGTTACCAAACATAAAAAGGTCTCAGTAGATTGGTTCGAGCAGGTCATACAAGCTCCTGTCAGAAGTGTGAGTAATACTCGAGAAGGAAATTGTGCGGACGAAGATTAACAAATGCATTAGAGCGTACCCCCTCTCTATAATAGTCTTAAGAAGATATGGACCTGGCTCGATTCTGAATTCCCACCTTCAGCAACTGGCCTGTACAAGGAAAAAGCAAATGCCGCAGATCATCCGGGTCAGAGACCTCCATGGTGGGAGCACCTCATTACCCGAATACGCGAAAAAGAAGATGAAGAAACACTATGCCTTACTTGACGAGAGACAAGAGATTTTATGCCACCCAGCCAAGTTCCATGCTTGTACCCGAACACCTTGCTGCCAATCGTCTGGTATGATATTATCTCGTTCTCGGCGCAGGTAGCCAGCAAGTCCAGCATGCACCCATCAATAGCTGAACAGGTCAGAGCTAGGCAAGACCGGATACGGCGCTGTCCGCATCGTCCGCTCCATCTTCCTTGCGCCGAGTCCTCAGCAGATATTGGCCTAGACTACGTCAGCATAACCTTGGGATACGCTACAAGTCTTGAGGGACTTACGAAATTCGGAGTTTGGTGCTTGGTATGTCCGGACGACCCGCAAGCCAGCCTTTGTGCACATCATTCCTACATCCTGTTCGCCATACTTGTGCGAGTCGAACCAGTCGAGCTCCTCTCCTTTTCGAATTACACGAGCCAGGTTGTTCATTTTGATGTCGCATCTAGCACGCAGGAAGAATCTGTGACGGGTGGTTGGTTCTTCCTCGAGCTCTGCTTCGATGTCCCAATCGTCCTCTTTGAACCAGTCTTCACCCGCTACCTGATTTAGACGCTCGAAACCATTGAGGAAGAATCGCTCAAAAAGGTCGTCATGAGTATGGTAAGCGTCCCAGATTTTCTTGCGATCGTTGGGAAGTAGGTGACCATCCATGCCCACGAGAAGATAATCATCGGGTCGTAGCAGATTCGCCCAGTCTTTTAAGTGCTCCAGCGCCTTGGGCCATGGATCGTTACAGAGGACAGAGCCAAGGGAGAGGAAAAGCCGAGGACCCGTGATGCTTTCGACATGGCTCATACCATCTTCGAAGGTGCCCCAAAGACCGCCACACTTTACCACGGAATCGGTTCGCTCATGCTTGCCGACCAGATATTTGACATTGTGGTCAAGCGAAGCTTTGGATATGTCTAGGGCAAGATAATCTGCCGGAAGGTTGGCCTCTTCTACCTTGGCAAGGAAATGCTCAACTTTGGTAGTGTCGCTAGGGTAACTCGTTGGTTAGTAACTAGATCACCTCCTCTGAGTACTGACTTACCCTGCTCCTAGATCGATAATGGTAACTTTGGCATTGAACGGCTTGATATCGATTGTGGTGGCTTCCGGTTTCAGAAGTCTCGCCACTTCAGCTCCATGGTTTTCGAAGATGGCAATCTCATCGGCGGTCTGATAGAACTCGGGGGTGGAAATTATCTTGGACCAGATATCTAGGCCGACGTCGTCGTATAGCAACTCGTCTGGCAATGCCAATTTGCAATCGGGGTTATAATTCGCCTCAAGAGTTTTGACTAGGCTTTTCCGGACCTCACTGAAGACGCCGCTTCCTCCGATGTCGAGTACTTCGCCGTGTGTGATGCGAGACGAGGGTTCAGTGGATGTCTCCATAGTGCGCTGTGGATGAATTCGACTTGTGAAAGGGGGGGAAGAAACAAGAAAGATTAAGAGAGGGAGGGAGAGCACAAGATTACGAAAATCCTCGTGGAAAAGTTCGCTACTTTGTCGGGATGCGACGTGATGCTGTCAAGACCAGAAGAAACAAGGAAGCCTGGGGAAGGGAAGGTCTTTATAGCTCATCTATGCTCGAGGCAGCCCCGAATCACAACAGGAATGTGCAATGGAAAGACAGGACAGGCTACGAATGCTCACCAACGGGCAAGCTTTGTCCAGCAGATCCACTCGTGTCCCTGTGATTGATGGAAGACGACACTCTCACAAAGAGTAGAAGAGGGAAGAGACAACAAGGTGCCAACGTAATGCGCATGACGCCTTTTAACAAGAGAGGCCAGCATTCTTGCCTCAATGACTCTACATTACAGCCCTCTGTTCCGCCTACAGGGGTTACTCCAACTACGGGGTCAATCACATAGCAAAACGATGGCGTGGTCAAGGCGAAGTTGCATCTCAATCATGAGTGCCTGACCAGAAGGGTTTTGCAGTACATTAGAGCGCTGCAAGAGGGTGGGATTGCCCCAGCGAGCCACGCCAAGGACGATGAATGCAGACATGATGGAGGGGGTGTGAATGCAAACATGGTACGAAGTCCGGATACAAGAATCTCTCTTGGGCCGCCCAAACCTTACCCCTACCTTAGCTACCTGCCTACCGCTGGAGACCCTTGCTCATTACTGACCTCGGGCTAGCTTCTGCTGCCGCATCCCCGATCGTGTACAAATGCATACGTGGAATGGATAAATGGGCTCTCTCTCTTTGAACCTGCAGCAGGAAAATAGCCCAAGGAATGGATTGCAAGCATGGGGCGAATACCGTATGGTAGGAGGCTGGTATTGTGTTGGGGCCCGTCGACTGACCAAGCTTGCGCGTCTCGATATCAAGATGATGACGATGATGCGGCGCAGGGTTCTTCCTACACAAAAGCAACCAAGCAGTGATGCGTCAGTTGCACCGTCGACGCAGGGTCGTCCACGGCATGGTTTACTGCACACAATCGACAGCGCCAGCTTGATTTGTTAGGCTGTTGCTCGAGCCGACAACAAGCATGCAAAGTTGTTTGGCAGCGATCGTGGGAACCCTTGGTATTGGTAATGGTATTGGTATACCGGATGCCTGATGGGTATGCAGCGGAGAGCCTACGCGGCAGTGGGAAGGCTCTCTGTGCATATCGAATGTGCGTGACCGTCCGCTGTGCTACTACAACCCACCCTGCCGATGCTACCTTCCTTCGGCTTGGAAGCCCACGACGTTCCTCGGCATGCTTCCGCAGGCCCCCAGACTGCCCCCCTCCGAGCGATAACATTTGGTGCGAGGACAGGCTAGGTGGTCTGGATTTCCATGTCGCACGCATTGGACGCATAGCTTCGCAGAGAAGATTCCGCCGAGCCACCGCCAGGCTCTCCAAGGGTGTGTTCGGCTCCGGACAGCCTGTCCGTGCCACTGAGCAAGTGGTGTGTGCACCGAGCTGAGCTGAGCTGACCCATCCACAACAACAACGCCTGCCTGTCCATCTTCCAACCTTCTGTGTCTTCGCTGAGCGCGCTAAAGTACTAGTAATTGTGGCCCTCGGCTTACAGACCCCACCCTATCTTACCCCACGCTGCACAACCACGGGAGGCAGCGTGTAGCGGTCTTTGCACAACTGCTTTCGTACAGGACCGACCTTCCAAAGTTGCATGGCGAGCTACCTTATGGTCGAGTGTCCCACGAGTCCCGTGAGTCCCACTCGACCATGAACTGCCGGAGTTCGATGGAAACTGTGGATAAAAACAATGGTGGATATGATGATGCACCTGGACGTACCTCGGGAGGCTTATGTATGTCGAAGCAAGACTTGTCACAAGTCTAAGCGGACTGCGTCGATCACGCCGTCCGGGTCGCTTCCCCGGGGCCGGACGGTTCATGCAAACGAGCAGATCTCGCTGGCTCCCCGCCGCCGTTGGGCGTTGGTAAGTAGTACGGCTCCTCTTCCAAGCCAGGCGGGCATCGCCAACTCAACATGGACTCGGCGGTGAGCTACCTGAGTTATTGACGGTCACCGCCGTCGCCAGCCTTCTGTGTCCCGGCTCCCCACCTCCAACACCCGGGGGGGGGGAGCGGTGGTTGTGGAGTCCGATGGACAGTTGGTCCGT
Organism: Stachybotrys chlorohalonatus IBT 40285; assembly: GCA_000732775.1. NCBI lineage: Eukaryota > Fungi > Ascomycota > Sordariomycetes > Hypocreales > Stachybotryaceae > Stachybotrys > Stachybotrys chlorohalonatus. The sequence goes on along the minus strand of KL659949.1, from coordinate 188,162 downwards.
TGGTCCGCTAGTCCAAGGCATGAAAGAACGGGAGCTATCCTTGATGGGGACTTGACGGTTGTGCTTGGCGGGGTTTCAACACGCGATGTTCGACGCCGGACGACCGCTACTAAGCGTCCCATTGATGAACGTCGCAGAGTCGCCTGGAGGCACGAGTGTACATACGCGTTACGTGTGTTTCGGCTTCTGCATTGGGCAACAAACGCCTTTTGGAGATTTTCTTCTCTTCTTCTTCATATCTCGATGTAACATGATCTGTCTGAGATAACATGCATAAATGGCGTGTTCCTAAACCTCCCTACATGCTTAGCAGAACCCCCCTGCACGCTGTGTGGCGTGTGTGAGCGGACATGGAGGCTTGTGGTACCTTACCTTACCTCACCTCTTGTCCAAAATATTGAGGATTGAGGATTGAGGATTGAGGGGTGAGGGGTGAGGGGTGGGGTTGTTAAGCGACAGTGACATCTCAGCGCGAGGAGGATAGCACAAGCTCATGGGTTCAGCAGGCCAGGGGTCCCGGAGAGTGACGGACATCAAGTAAGGAACAGGATGAATCAAAACCCACTTGGCATTGCCGCAAACGTCTGCCCACATACGGAAGCTCCAACCATCGCGGACATGGTGCTAGTCAACAGCGGTTTATCGAATCTGTGTAACAGCCCATGGGAGGAATAACCCCTACCTCTCCTCGGAAATGCCACAGGGGTCCCTCGCAGCTGCTGTAGGTTGTCCTGCAAGCGATTACGTGCAGCATGATCCCTGCCCAACTGTGCTGACGATGGATTTGATGTGACTTTTCGATCTGCATCAGATGCCACGAGGCTGCTTTGCACACCTCCCACCCTTTCGAGTCTCGGCGGGAAAAGCCCGGGTTCTTGAGCACCACTGTGCCTCTCTCAACATGATAAGTACGTCAAGCTGCTACGGACCGCGCACCGGTGGGATCAGTCTATTCGCGCAATGCCCTTGAGGATGGGGAAGCGCGGCCGACTTTGAGCGCAAGGCAGGCTAGCCAACCATATATGCCCATAAGACACGTCGTAATCAGTCGCTTGCCGCTTAGCACAGCATCTTTTTGGGCATTGTTTTATATATATATATACTTTCCCCCCCTCTCTCTCTTTCTTTGGCTCATGCTGGGGCGCGAGTACATCGGCCGTGTTGCTCTGGAGGGTGGTGCGGGTGGAGACTGCCAGTTCGATGTACCATGATGTACGGGTAGAAGGGAAGGGGGCAGATGATTTTGCAATCCGGCACAAGAGTGGGCATCTTTGACATCGTGAGCAACCACACGACGATCAGCTAGTGCTATCATGCTCGATTCAGGGATATACCGGGTGGTACATGTGCTTTTCGAGTAGAGACGTGATCAATGTCTGAAGCCAGGGGTGAATCGTGTGCAAAACGTCAAGCACGACCAAGGTGAGGCTGAGTGGACCTTTTCTGTGACGGTGTTGGCCTTGATTCACATATTATACATAAACCTTTTTTTTTTTTTTTTTTTTTTCTTTTTTTTTTTTTTAAAGTTCCCGTGTAATATCAGCAGTGTCATCAACCAGCAGAAAGAATGTAAATACATGAACAGTCGGGAATGCACCACCACGGCAGCGACGGCAAGCAGCGTCGAACCTGTCCTATCTTGCAATGCACCTCGGTTTGGACTTTCCACGGCATAGTGCCGTCCAACATCAAACCCGCCTAAGCTAATTGCCCGTGTGACGTCAATGAAGCCTCTGAATTACACCTGATCCAAACCTCCTCCCGCCCGATCCCTTTCGACCTGCCGTTTAGCATGAGGCGTTGGCCCGTGATTGCCGAACCCGTGGAAACGGAGCGCATGCAGGGTTTCATCCGCGGCGCCTCTGTGGCTGGCCTCTTCCCCCGATTTCGTGCTTGCTGCGTCGTTGCACTCACGTATCGCAAAAACACACGACTACCGGGGGAGGGGGGGAAGGATTCGACGGGGCTCCATCATGTTCTCCGAAGCGACGTCCTGCGGCAAGGGAATGTTGCTGGCAGCCGGTTACTGGTGCGGCAGGCGAATGAATTAGGAAACCTCTTCGCTGCAAGTGCTGGCTGGGACATTTCCGGAATATATAAGCACTGCGAAAAGCCCCGGTCACGAACTATTCCCGATCCATTACCGTCGCGCTTCAGCTCATTTGGTGGGTTTCTTTAAGCAACGAACCCCAGGCTGGGCGCCAAAACTGTACCTACGCGAACACGATCACTTTACTCTCTCTTCACGAACGCCGCCCTTTCGTGGATCCCTCTCTTCGGCCGGCCCAGCCAGAGCAAATTGACAGCGCGCTTTCAATATACGACGACGAATTCAACGGAGCCCCGCCAGTTTGGGAAGGTATTCCACCCATGCACAACCCCATGAATCAATGCTGATGGTTGGCACACGACCAAAGCCATGGCAATATCGAGCGAAGGATCGGGCTGACAGCACCAGAGCCCTCGAACTCTTCGTTCCAAGACGTCGATACATCTTTCTTCATTCTCAGTGCATGGGTACCAATGCGATTCATCGAGGATTGGTGCTGGGATGTCATTTTTCGCCGTCAGACCATGCTTCCTGCACGAATGAACCATGCCCTGCTGTCCAGGGGTGTGTCTATAACCTCGGGGCTGCCATGTACAAGTGGTGAACCGTAAGGGTTCACATCGCCTTTACCTGGTCAGCTACCTCAAATATCAACGAGCGTCCAGGGATTATGTGAAGTGTACTCTGTAGGCGGACGTACAGCATATTCCGCTTTTCTGCACGCAAAGCCCGACTAGGCAATTGGGTCTTTTTGATGATCTCTGACCAACTTGGCATACCATGCCGCTTCGTCCCGCCTTCGCTTCCTTTGAAGTTGCCTACCTTTGCCCCAGCGGCAGGAGTGCCTTGCTGTCTTGGTCGCCCGGGGTGAAGCTACGCAACTCAGTCGCGGTGGCCCCGGAGTGAGCGTAGGCTCAGTAGTGCTCAGCCAAGAACCCGTGGGTAGGATTGGCCAACGCGCTTAGTTGCTTTGGGGCTCTGCGAGGCGATGGCTCTCCGGAACCTGTCGGTTCAAGCGTGTGACCAGTTAGGCAATTGAGGTTCCGGTAGTTTGGCTCACCAACCTCATTCTTCCAATGGTCCACACCACCCCACGATCGATTAGGTTAGCTGTTCCTCCGAACCAGACAAAGGATGGATGGGATGAGGGGAAATACGGAAGAATCGAGGATGGGTAAGATGACAAGCATCAGCAAGGGCAAGACCGGGGTTGTCACCACTCCAAACCCTCACTCTGACTTCCTGCATAATAGGGCGAACTGTCCCGCCTGCCCTTGTGACCAGGGAGTTGTCGACGCGCGTTGGCTTCCCCCATTAGATCACCAAACCGGTGTGTATCACGGTCGATTGGACCGAGCCTTGAGGGAGGCGGGGCGTGTCGTATATTTCGGCTATCTGTCGTGCCACAATGCAAAAGAGGCCAGCCGTCAGCTTATCATGCTGTTTCCGGATCGGGTCTTCTGTCCAGGCTCCGGTTCCCCGTCGTACGATGGAATCAGGTCTACAGGGGCAACGACAGTTGGCTCCCACGAGCATGGTTTACGAGGTGTTCGTTGAAAGTTCCGCTGTGCAACGTACTCGTCGACCAAACAGCGGCCATCAGGAACAGGAGATGGTGTGGGAATGTCATCCTCTTAGCGCCACACTCTCAGCCTTCTCTCGCCATGTGAGCAATGGTGGAGATGCTGCTCCGAAAGCTACCGCCCAGGTTAGCATGCGTCAAAATGATACTGGTCATTTGACTGAATGGCCGCCTGTTTTGTGGAGTGGTCGAGACTTGGATGCAGTTGACATGTCATTTTTCTGCGGACCAAAGCAACGCTGAGCACATTCAACAAATTACCTCCCAGGCGTCCCTTTATCTCGGCCATGGGCATGCAGTTTGACCTAGCTTCTAGACTCTACATTCATTGGTCAGATTTGCTTCATATCTACTAAGGATACAGTCTAGTTTTCAAGGCTATATGTCTTCTGTTATCCTGCGCAACGACGAGTACCCTGGCGGTCTAAGACAATCAAAACAACTCTATCAAAAAACCATCTTTGAATAAGATTTAGGATTCCCAGAAGCCAGGAAAGAGGAAGTCAACCCGCTTCACTGCCTCGGGATCGCGGCCTTCGGGCTTGGTCATGAACTTCACAGCCCCCTGGGAGCTGCCCTCCAAGTGCTTTGCTAAGACGAGGTCACTATGGTCGATCTTTGATAGTTGATCTAAGACACCAGCCACCAATCGTTTGGCGTTCTGGCTGTTGGCCTTCATGTAACCAATAACCATCTCGACATTGACGTCCTCGGTGGAGCGCCAGCAGTCGTAATCGGTGGCCATGGCGATGACCTGGTAGGCCAATTCGGCTTCGCGGGCAAGCTTTGCCTCGGGTAGAGCAGACATGTTGATTACGGAACCTCCCCACGATCGGTACATATGAGACTCTGCACGGGTCGAGAATTGAGGCCCTTCTGTAGCGGTGGTTCAGCATGCGAACACGAGGCCATAAGAATCCGATGCTGCAGTTGACTTACCCATACAAATGAGGGTACCCTTGTCGTGTAACACGACACCGTCGCCCTCGAGTTGCTCGGCGCACTTTTTGATGACTTGGGCGAGACGTGCATCAAAAGGATCGGCGAAGCCGACGTGGCCCACGACTCCTCCCTCGAAGAAGGTAAAGGGTCGGATGCCCTTCGTACGATCGATGACCTGATCAGGGACAACGAAGTCCATGGGCTTAATCTCCTCCTGCAGCGAGCCCACTGCGGAAAACGCGATAATGCTGCGGACACCAATATGGCGCAGGGCGGCAATGTTTGCGCGGTTAGGAACCTCGTGAGGTGCGAACTGATGGTGCAGGCCGTGACGCGCGAGGAAGGCTATGTGAGTTCCGTTGTGGCGGAGGATGTGAATCGGCGAGGAGGGGCGGCCCCAGGGTGTATCGGGGTTCAGGGCAGCCACGGGTTCGTAGCCATGGAGATGGGCCAAGCCGGTGCCGCCAATGACGCCAATGGTGACAGGCTCTGAGGAGAGGCCCATGATCAGTATGATTTGCGGGATCGCATGGGCTCTTCGGGGATGGGGGCAAGGACGGTCCTACTGTCAAATGTGCTTGGTAATTCTGCCATTGCGGGCGACTAATTCCGTCAATTATTCTACAGCAGACGCTTGGGATGAATTCGAATAGGCTAGGCTTCGACACGAAACAATCGGTTGAGGGACCGTGGATGGAGAGCGGGTTGATATAGATTCCTCGGAGTGTATGACTAGGTAGTAGCCCGGGGAAAAAAAAACTCAAAAAAAAAAAAATCCATAGGTAGCAGCAATGAGGGGATTCCCAGATGGAGGGGTTCCAGCACTACAAGTTGGAGGCTACCCCGCCATGGTGGTGAAGTCGGGCGACCTGCGGCCAGGCTGGATTTGTAAGGGGTTGGAGAAACGCCATTTTCCCGGCGGTCCATCATTGGTGGGCTTCGGGGCGTCGTGAGCACTAAAGATGCAAGCACCACGCTGCTTGAGTGCAGCGGTTTGTTTGGCGGAGATAAGGAGAGGGCATCAAGCGCTCTACGATCATCACGAGGGAGGGAAACAGTATCGCTTTTGATATACTAGAGTGCCATTATGGGATGTTCCTCTAGAGCCACAGAGGATCCCAGTTGTCTGCAATAAAGAATAATTACCTTAGGTATGCACGTCGTATCACCCGGGGGCTACGGCGATTACGAACCCCCCACCAAAACTGCGCCAAAGAGGTACCCAAGGGTCCCGAGGAAAGTTCCACTGAAATTTTCAAGCTTGGTCGCCCTCAGGCTTCACTTCAACCCGCCACGCCACAAACACTTGTTGCCTCGCCTCGCATCCTCCCTCCCGCATCGCGTTGCCGCTGCCACCGTGACTGTTCATACCGGCAGGCTTTAGGAGCATGAGCGAGTCCAACTCCATGACACAAATCTCGGAAAAGGCGGAGCCATCGGGCGAGACCCTCCCCGAGGCGGGCGGCGAGACCATTGAGGAACGATGCTTCGCTGCCGCCCTTATCTGCCTCGAGGGCCACTTCACACGGTCTCCGCCCATGGGGCCTTTGACCACCAACAGGGTCAACTCCATGATTTCCAAGACTTTGGAGAAGACGCACACCTTGCGGAAAGTCAGGTATGCTTTGGACTTGTCACCACATCTGCCTCTCACTCTTGATGCTGACGCCTGGCCCAAGGGAGACGTTGTCGAGGAACGTCGCTATATGGATATGGCTCACGAGGATCTTCGCCGCTGCCCTTCCAAGCTTGACAACGAGGTCTCTGGGACCTCTGTCGAGCCTTAACGACCCCGACAAGGGCGTCACGTCACAGGAGAGCAACGCCCTGATCCTTGCCAACTTCCTATCCCTCAGGGATGACATCGGTACCCTCGTCAAACTCATGCACATTGCTCGCAACCTCCTCGTCAACGCCGAGCCCGAAGTCCCTCAGGATATCTGCGCTGCCGTGCACTTTGACCAGATAGTGTATCAAACCATCATCCTGTGTGTCAACGTCGCCAGCAAAGGATTCGAGGGCGAGGTCATCGAGGACCCCCAGCGGCAGAAGCTTCTCGACATCAATGAACTATGTATGTTGTTTCAAGTCACGCCACCCCTTTTTTTTTTTTTTTTTTTGGTTCCGTGCTTTACTTACCAGGCCAACCAGACAAGAAGCTACTAGTCACTTCACTACAGCAAGCGCACAATTGGACTGCCAAGCACGACCGCAATAAAATGTCCTTTTGGTTCGACGTGCTGTATGAGGAAGAGAGTGTGTTCTCTCCCCCAGAAGAGACGCTGAACGATGGCCTGGGGTTCCGGCCGGAGGAAGCCAAGCATCAAGTTCAACATTGGCTTGACCGCAACTCCAGATTATGCGAACCCGCAAGGAAACTGCTCAAGGACTACGCCCAGAACCATGCAGACAAACCTCCCGGGAACTTGGCGCCAATTCGACCCCTCGCCTGGAACTGGCTGCCGGAAGGCTCCTTTGATTCGTCCAACCTCGTCGACGACAGCAAGGACAAGATAAATCCTGTGTGGAACCCGGACGAGCCGGATGATTTCGAGAGAGACCGAGCGTATGGACGAGTCTCAAGAGAGATTGACACGTGGTGGCTGAGGGCCCGCGATCCCAACTACGAAACATGGGAGGTTGGGATGCCTTCGGTCGAGTTTGCGCAAAACCGCACGGAGCATTGCAAGAACAACCTCGTGCACCGCTACGCCCACTCGTATAGAGCTGAGCATTCCCCGCCACCAGATATTGTAGAGGAGGACCTGTCCGACCACGACCATTGTCCCGACTGCCATGAATGCCATCATCACCACGATGATGACGACGAGGATGACGACGATCATATCCATGATCATGCCCATGACATGGATCACCACGACCACAATCACAACCACAACCACAACCGCAACCG
>KL659949.1:143425-177375 GCA_000732775.1 Stachybotrys chlorohalonatus IBT 40285 | reverse complement strand
AAGTCGCAGAGAAGGATCGAGTCGAGGGGCGCTGACCCGAGCCTCGGCGCCGGGTTGGACCATTCCCTATCCGCTGGTGCCGGGTCTCCCACGACAGCCTTCCGACGGGTTTCCGCGGGTACTACCATCTCGCCCATCACGAATCAGGGTCCCATGTGGACCTGAGGGAGGGGAGGTAGATTGTCCCCAGTTAACCTTGATTGCAGACCATTAGGTAAGCTTTTGTCATATGCCGTGTAATCAGTCAACGGCTTTTTTTTTTTGGGGGGCAATTTTGCCCAAAACCGCGGCAGGGGGTCTGTCTATGTCATTGAGACGCAGGAGAGAGGAAAAACACAAACTACCTTCTTTTGATGGCTCCAGCACTGGCGCAGGCCGCGGCAGGTCTGGCACGGGGCGCGCGCCGCTCCAAGGCAGCTGCTACGGGGTCGTGGCTGTCGCCGGGCCTTGGTAGGGCGCGCAATGGCCTCGCGCAGGGACAGCAGCAGCCCAGCATATGGGCGGCGGCGCAGTCTGCGCCTAGATGGCACTCGACAGCGTCGACGTCGTCGGTCAACCCGGACGAGGTGTCTCACTTCAACGCCCTCGCCGCCGACTGGTGGAACCCGCACGGCTCGTCGCGGCTCCTCCACCTCATGAACCCGCTCCGGCACGATTTCATCAACGCCTGCCTCGCGTCCCAGCCCGACCCGGCGTCCCCGCCGCGCCGCTACCTCGACATAGGCTGCGGCGGCGGCATCTTCGCCGAGAGCGCCGCGCGCCTGTCCTCGACCGAGCACGTCACCGCCATCGACCCCACGCCCTCGGTCCTGGCCGTCGCCCGCGCCCACGCCCGCAGGGACCCGGCCCTCGCGCCCAAGCTGCTCTACCGCCGGAGCTCCATCGAGGACCTGCCCGTGCCGCCGCCCGACCGCGCCTTCGATGTCGTGTCCCTCTTCGAGGTCATCGAGCACGTGGACCAGCCGGCCGCCTTCCTCGACCGCGTGCGCCCGTTCGTCCGCCCCGGCGGGTGGCTGGTCATGAGCACCATCGCGAGGACCTGGACCAGCTGGTTCACGACCAACCTGGTGGCGGAGGACATCCTGGGCATCGTCCCCAAGGGCACGCACGATTGGAACAAATACATCAATGAGGACGAGCTCCGGCGGTTCTTTGCCGACAAAGGCTGGAGTCACCCCAGGGTCATGGGCGTCATCTACGTCCCGGGCCTTGGGTGGAAGGAAGTTCGTGGCAGTGAGAAGGTGGGCAATTACTTCTTCGCAGTGCGGCGAGACGAATAAGATCAGAAGGCTGCCGTACGCAGAAGTTGTTCGACCTTGATAGGCTGAAAGCTGAGGACAAGGCCAGGATATTGAGGCTGTATAATATTGTACTTTGCAGTGTATACCAATGTAATATGGAGGCGCAGATGCAACAGTTCTGCTTCGTATAGACCACCTCCATTGTTCAATCAATCCGCGAGCAGTCAACCGCGATGCGCTCACCACCTCCCAGGAAACCCTTTAACCCACCCCAATGAGTCCGGGCGTCCAATATCATAAATTCGTAATGGGTATCATTGTTTCACGTCTTTTCATCCCCGCTCCGTCTTTGGAGGCCGGCTGCTGTGTCTTCGTTTATAACCGCGCACAGCCACTTCACTGTCACCCTCTAGCTCTTCGTCCTCATCTTCGTCCATGTCCATATCGCTCTCCTCTGCAGCCCGGGCGCGCTCGATCCGGCGCAGCATAGCTTGATCCAGGAAGAAGTCCTTGTCAAAGTTTGCCCTCGAGAATTTCTGCACGCATCGTCAGCGGGCACGTCCCTTCGAGTCATGGAGTACGACCCTAGTATGTCGGTCAATTGTAAAGATGTATATACCTGATTGCACCCCGTTTGCGCGCACTGCACCTCGCCTTGCATGGGCAAGTAGTCCAGTAGAGCGCTCTTCTCAAAAGTATGCTTGCACTTCCTGTTGCTGTAGGGGTTTTGCATGGTTCTCAATGTCAAAGGACATTTGACGCTAACGACTTCGCGAGAAACGGCAATATCGTCATCCGAATCGTCTCCGTCGCCTTGGACACCATGCATGCCCGTAGATCCGCTCATCACGGGCAGGCCGTTGCGATCAAACCACCTAGAGGCGTCGGGTAGGGGCGGGCCATCTTCGCCAACAGCAGCATCGTGCCACAGCTTCTTGAAAGCCACGTAGTCGTTGTTCAAGGCGTATCGCTCGTGCATGCTCAACTGCTCATATTCGGCAATTTTCCCACTCCGGATTTCGTTATAGGCATCGAGAGTGCTTGGAACATCGCGAGCTCGTGCGTCGTTTGGCAAAGGTCCTGTGTGATCCTCCGCATCCTGTGCAGTCGAATCGTTGCCGGATGCTGCGCCCTGTGCTGTGGTGCGTGTGTATAGTGCACCCAGTATATCCGCTTCATCCTCCAGTTCTGCCCTCTTGTCAAGCAGGTCCCGCATGGAAATTTCGTGATCTTTGGTCAAGCTCTCGACCTCTTTCTCCAGCCGTGCGACGTGTGCTTCGAGGTTCTCCTCGTCGGAGGACTTGACGCCACCTTTGCCCTCCCGGATGGCTCTGAGCTTGGCCAGCCGATCGCGCTGAATGCGCAAACGCTCATGAAGATCGCTGATGCTAATGCCAATATATCGTGACGATTGTTTCAGCTGTATTTCGTAGGCAGTCGTCCCGCGATTGTTGGAGAGTTCGCCTAGCGCGCGGCGAGCCGTGCTATCCAGCATGCATGACGGCGGCTCGTAATCGGGAAGCACCGCGGTGCGCGAGGACGCAGAAGGCTGGGTGTTGGTGGCGGAAAGGCCACCCCGATTGACGAGCCTACGAGACATGAGTGCCTGCGTGGTCGTGCTGCAGGTGCCGTATTGACCAGAAGACTTGCAACGGATAATCAGTACTTTAGCAATTTACGCGTCGCGTTCCCACGCGTTAAAGCCTAACATGTTTTGGACTGGTCACGTGCACTGATTACCAGGCATCACCATCACCGCTGGCCTGGACGGACGACGGCGGTATCGTCCCAGAAACCCCGATTGAAGTGGTCAAAAGACAAGAGTTTCAATTCGGAGTCTTATAAAAACTAAGCTTGATAATCCGCAATGAGCTATGTAAAGTATTTGATCATAGAGTCTTGGCCCGGTCGCCTTTGAAACAAGGGGAGGGAAAACCACTTTGAAAAGTAGGAAATAAGGTTAAGATTGTTGATAATCTCTAAGATCTCATCACCAACTATAAACTATTCAGCTCGAATATTCAGTCTGAGCTACCCTATATTCAAGCGCATCCTTCTCCTGTCACAGCGGTTGCTCTTATACTAAGCTGAATTCTCATTTCTGTAATGTCCTCGGTGAGGCAAAGTCGACCTTCTCATGGTAGTCTAAACCCAGAAAGCTTCGTCCTAAGGTAAGGAAGGACTCGGTTCCTTTGGACTTTCAAGCGACAGTGCGGTCAGCAGGTTCTGATGGAAAAAAAAAAAAAAAAAAAGTAAAAAAAAAAGGGGGGAAAGGGGAAAGGGGCCGTGATCGCCTAGCCGGCGAGCTGCTGCCGCTTCAGAATCTTTCTTTTATTTATTACATATCTCATCAATCTTTTGTAGGCCACGCCTGCCACTCTACATCAGTCATGTAAAAGTATTGGGAAATGCCTACAGCGAGCGCCCATATCTCGCTACTAACTGCTAGGTGAAAGAATTCCACACTTAGAAAGTTTGTAAAAGCAGTCCACGTAAAGCCGGCGAAGGGCAGTATGGTGGGTATATCGGAACACGGAATTTTATAATGATTGCAAAAGGTTCTTGTGACCAGGCGTAGCACAATGGCTTCTGGTATGGCAAATGCGAGTCTTGATAATGCATCGGTGAAAACGCGCGATGCTAAAAAGATCGGAAGTTGCCTAAGAAATGTATCGAGATAATATGGCTGAGACGAGCTCGATCGAGGATCTGGACCCTGGCTGGGCCTCAATTCGGCTGACCATAAACCAGCTGGGGCGTCTGCCGACTCGCTGGCCTCGACGTCGAAAGTGATCAGCGTCGCACCAAGGGCTTCGTGATCGTCGTCGTCGCTGGCATAATCATTATCCCGTACAGAGAAAAACGACGGCCGCCTGGCGGTTGCTGCTGGATGAGTATCGCCTATCGACGCAGCACTCGTATGCTGTGAAGCTACGGGCTCGTCTATATCACCCTCCAAAACAGCGGTGGTCTCAGACAATCCTGGTTGGGCTGGTTGGAAGCCACGCTGTGTATGTTGAGCAGCTGGCGGCGGCGGTGTCGTCGTGAATGTGCTCTTCCTCGGAAACACAAGCACAGCCAAATGCCGAAAGACCTCCAGATCAATTTTGCGATAACAGTTTTGGAGAAGCCGCTGAGTAGCCATCCAGGAGAGAAGTGGAGCAGCCGACAGCAAGACTCGACCCATCCATGTCACGATGGACAGCCTTCCATCGTTTCCCAAAAATGGGAGCATGAGCACAGGCGAGCCTTGAAGAAATGGCACAAAAAAACTAGGCCGTGGCAGCAACTGCGAGCTTGGAACGAGGCCAAGTCTTTGCAAGGCGGCAAAAAGGGCCAAGTGTGTCTGTGCGTAGAACCACATCTCACGTATCCTATGCGCCATCTTAGTCGGAGAATAAGAGTGGAAGGGATATCAGAGTAATTCGTACACTATTGGCGTGATGCCGTTCGCCTCTTGACGAAGGCAAAGGTCACGGACATGGCGATACATGTAAATTGCAAAGAAACTGGTCGCTGCCCCAGGCAAGACATCTCCTTGGATAGAGAAGGTTGATCTTGTACGTCGAATAAACGCCCAGAACGGCATATCGGAATAATGCTGGTATACCTGAAAGACTGCTCAGATGTGTTCCCAAGTTGCAGCTCCTCAATCAGACTACTTACCAGCACCCGCTGTCTCAGGCCATGAAGACCCAGTGCTCCAACGGCCTCGAAGCAGCGTTCGGCTGACCAGTGGATGGTCCGACCAACTGAAGACTCGTACTCCCAATGCGAGCGTCGAAGCTTGGCGTCTGAACTGGATGAATGATTTTCTGGCTCGGCGACGCCTATAACCTGCATCACCTCGTTGTGTGCTCTGATAATATCACGGTTCATTCGCTTTGTGTCAGGATTGATTGGACGTCCTCGCTGGTCATACTGCTGAGGCGGCTGATTGGCGTCCAACTGTCCTTCACCATACTCGACTTCATCATCGTATGGCGACCTGCCCTATATCTATGTTAGCCGGAGCTACATCGGTTTTGACAAGGAGATAAGTATGCATATCTCACCAGAGCCTGGGCTGTTAATGGACCTTGAATACCCATAGCTTATGTCATGACAGGTCACACGCGGCAGTCAACTCTGTAATAAATGAACAGTGCATCCGAACCGTAAATGTTGGATCATGTTGTCGATGGCGCAGCTCAATTCATGAACGGCCCGGGTCCGACTGCCCAATACTTAGACTACCCCAGCACCTCATGCCTGTGGAAAGATCACGTGTCAAGTGGAGCTTGGAGCATGGGGTGTTTTGTACCTGGCTATTCTGCATACGGTAAGGCAGGCGATCTGCTTGTCATCGGTGCATGTACCTTCACTGCCACCCTGGCAGGCAAGCTACTTCACCTCCGGGACCAAAAAAAAAAAAAAAAAAAAAAGACATCCACGGCCACTCTGAGAGGCAACATCCTCAAAGGCAACCTCACTCTGAACGAGTGTTGATATGCAATTCGACCATGGCGCATAAGCATAGTGCAAAGACGACTTTCAATGTCAGCCATGTCATACGGCCAATCTTCACAGGCGGAGCCGTTGCGATTGACAATGAAGCCCGGATCCTGGCAACTGCGTTGGGGGAGGACGTTGTTATAAGTGACCCTGCCACGGGTGCCCAGCTAGCCGTCGTTGAAGGAGTAAGATACGCTCCCATCTACTTCTCAAGACGCATATACTGATGAATGTATCCAGGATGGAGAAGCCATATCGACTCTGACACGTATGAGTGACTTCAAATACACCTCATTCCATTCACTGACCTAAACCTAGTCACACCTTCGGGCTCCCATTTGGTGCTCTGCTCTAGATCTTTGACAATGAGAATTTTCTCGCTCAAACCCTCCCCTGACAGGAACTCAATCGAGCATTCCCTCGTCCGCTCACTCAAGCCCCATGGAACGCCTGTCGTTGTTTTAGCAGTTGACCGGACAAGCACACTACTCGCAACGGGAGGGACAGACGGCAACATCAAAGTTTGGGATATCTCCGCCGGGCATCTCACCCATACCTTCCGTGGTCCTTCAGTCTTGGTCTCAGCGCTTCATTTCTTCGAAATGGCAGGAGATAGTGTCCGACCAGAGAAGGCAAAGAAGGCACAGCGATCAAGTCTTCATACGAATCATATCCTGGATGAGGGCAACAACAACGCCGCATTTCGGCTAGCGTCCGGCAGCCAGGATGGAAAGGTATGGATCTGGGACCTGAACAAGAGAGCCTGTATTGCCAAGCTAGACTCTCATGTGTCCGATGTGCAAGCCTTGGATTATTCGGCTACACAGCATGCCATTGTTACGGCTAGCAGAGACAAGACCATTATATGGTGGGATACCAGATCGTGGAAGACTCGGAAGATCGTGCCCTGCCTCGAGCTGGTAGAAGCAGCTGGTTTCGTTGATGACGGTAACCTGACTTACTCGGCGGGCTCCAATGGATGCCTCCGTATTTGGGATACCGAAACTGGTCGAGAACTTACCCCAACCCAACCAGCGAAAAGCGAAGAGGATGCGGTTACATTAGGGATATATCGACCAGGGCTTCCATTCATTCTTTGCGTTCAAGTCGACCACACGCTGGCACTGTACACTCCGCCCAAAAAGGCGGATGCTTCATCGCTGTCTCCTCCAGTACCTTTCCGGAAAATATCGGGCACACATGACGATATTATCGACCTGGCCTACCTGCTACCTGATCGGTCCTTACTCGCATTGGCCACGAATTCCGAGGAAATTAGGGTGGTGTCCGTGAAGGAAAACACTCTTGGCAGCTCTGAGCCCGTCTGGACGTCCGACGACCGCTTTTTCTTTGGACAAGACGTGGCGCAGTTAAAGGGACATGACGATATCGTCATCACTCTGGACGTCGATTGGTCTGGCCTCTGGATTGCCACCGGTGCAAAGGACAACACTGCGAAACTGTGGCGCATCAACCCTGAAGACAACTCGCATGTTTGCTGGGCAACATTCTCTGGACATGCCGAATCTATAGGGGCAGTGGCACTCCCCCATACAGTACCCCCAGAATCGACAGCTGCACGGTCAGATCCCTTCAACCATCCACCCACTTTCATCCTCACGGGGTCCCAGGATCAGACTGTCAAAAGATGGGAGATCCCACGGAATGCGGTGCAACCTGGCCAAAAGGCTGGTAATAGGGCCTTGTTCACGCGCAAAGCCCACGACAAGGATATTAATGCTATACATGTGCACCACTCTGGTCACATATTCGCATCTGCCTCGCAAGACAAGACGGTAAAAATCTGGTCCACCGAGGAAGGCGAAGTTCAGGGCATACTTCGCGGGCACAAACGCGGTGTTTGGTCCGTTCAGTTCTCGCCCCTTGGCATGCCCGCTATTCAAGGAGATGATGGCCCGGTAACGGGCAAGGGTGTCATACTGACTGGAAGCGGAGATAAAACCATCAAGCTATGGAGTCTCTCGGATTACAGCTGCATAAGAACCTTCGAGGGTCACTCAAACAGTATCCTCAAAGTGGTGTGGCTCAACATGCCAACTGGCCAGGATCAGTCCAAAAAGACGGTCCA
Source organism: Stachybotrys chlorohalonatus IBT 40285 (assembly GCA_000732775.1). Lineage (NCBI taxonomy): Eukaryota > Fungi > Ascomycota > Sordariomycetes > Hypocreales > Stachybotryaceae > Stachybotrys > Stachybotrys chlorohalonatus. Next base: position 169,551 of record KL659949.1, on the reverse strand, counting down.
ATTTGCCAGTGCTGGTGGGGATGGGCTCATCAAGGTCTGGGATGCAAATTCAGGCGAGCCGCAATGCACCTTGGACAATCACGAGGACAGAGTATGGGCTCTTGCTGTACACTCGGAAAACAATACGATTGTCTCTGGCAGCGGAGACTCAACCGTGAGCTTCTGGAAGGACACGACGACCGAAACCCGTGCAGCAGCGACACAAGCCGCTTTACAGTTGATTGAGCAAGAACAGGAGCTGCAGAACCACATTCATGCAGGTTCCTATCGGGAAGCCATCACATTGGCTTTGCAACTCAACCATCCCGGGCGGTTGTTGAATCTCTTCACGTCTGTCGCTACCACTAGCACGCCTGAAGAAGGCAGCCTCTGCGGCGTGCGGGCTGTGGATGAGGTTCTCGGCAGTCTGTCGGACGAACAACTTTTCCTACTCCTGCTTCGACTCCGGGACTGGAACACGAACGCCCGAACCGCCCCGGTGGCCCAGAGGATCCTATGGACCTTGGTGCGGAGTTATCCCGCCAACAGGTTCTCCAACCTGTCTGTAAAGGGTGCACAGGGCCATAAGAGTCTGAAAGAGATCATGCAAGGATTGAAGGTGTACACTGAAAGACATTACAAACGGATGGAGGAGCTGGTCGATGAGAGCTACTTGGTTGAATACACTCTCCAAGAGATCGATAGCCTCGCGCCGACTGCGGATGAGGACGTGGCGATGAGGGGAAGCTACTAATGAATGTGTTTGGCAGATTTTCCAGTGACATATGGGAGCTTAGAAGCGCAGTGGTAGAAATTTGTAAATAAAATACCAACCGTTCTCTTCGAGCATCAATCAAGCCTGGTGCAGTCCTACAGGCACCCTAGTAGTGACAAGCTACTGGTAAACATCATGACGGTCATGCTGCTTATCGATAAACGATGAACCCCGAGCCACCCCCACTGGTGCCTGTAGCCTGCCGAAAGAGAATTGGAACGACAAGGGAAAAGTGGCTACCTGCTTGCCATGTCGCAACACCTTCCAACGATCGCCTTATTCTACTGATCTGGTTCCCAGCGAGGTCAATTTCCGATATTCCTCCTGCCATGAGCAAGCGACATGCTTCCGAAGCTTTGGATGAGCTTCAGGGCATCGACTCGCCCGCATCTAAGCGATCGCGGTTAGATGACCTGGAGTCGCCCATCGAGAATGGCAATCACCGCACGCCTTCCGCCGAGGACGATGCCGGAGGTTCAAAACACGGAAACGAAGGAGACGATAGCGATCTGGACGAGGCGCAACACATGGGTCCCGACCCTACCTCCATCCGCCAATCCGCTCCAGCAAACGGATACGATGATCTGTACCTCGACACAATCGATCGCAACGTTCTCGATTTCGACTTTGAGAAGCTGTGCTCGGTTTCGCTCTCCAACATCAATGTGTACGCGTGCCTAGTCTGCGGCCGGTATTTCCAGGGCCGCGGGCCGAAATCGCATGCCTACTTCCACTCTCTCGACGAGGATCACCACGTCTTCATCAACCTCGAGACTCAAAAGGTCTTCGTCTTACCCGAGGGTTACGAGGTGACAAGCAAGTCCCTGGACGACATCAAGTACGTCTCGGACCCAAGGTATACCAAGCGCGAGGTCATGAGTCTGGATCGCATAAAGCGAACAAGCTGGGCGCTTGGAGGCAAAGAGTACACGCCAGGCTTCGTTGGCATGAATAACATTAAGGAAAACGATTATCTGAATGTGGTCGTTCAGGCTTTAGCGCATGTGCCGCCACTACGCAACTTCTTCCTGCTGGAGGACTTCAGCAAGAAGTCGGAGCTCGTGAAGAGATGCAGCATCTTGCTTCGAAAAATCTGGAATCCAAGAGCTTTCAAGGCACACGTTTCGCCTCACGAGCTGCTCCAAGAGATCTCTCTCCTTTCCAACAAGCGCTTCAACCTTACGACGCAATCCGACCCCGTTGAGTTCATGTCATGGTTCCTCAACAACCTACATCTTGGCCTGGGCGGTAGCAAGACCAAACCCGGGAGCTCTATGATTCAGCGCACATTCCAGGGCAAGCTCAAGGTCGAGTCCCAGGCCATTACCGCGCGTGCCGACGTTGGCGACCGTCTGCGCTTTGAGGAGGCTGCCGAAGTCAAGGTCGATATTGTTCGATTTCTCTTCCTTACTCTCGATCTCCCTTCGGCGCCCCTGTTTCAGGACGAGCTTGAGAAGAACATCATTCCGCAAGTCCCCCTCACGAACATCCTCAGCAAATACGATGGCAAGCAAGCGCAGGAACATCATGCACAACGAAAGCGTTACAGGCTGCTGCACCCGTTGCCGCCTTACCTCATCCTCCACGTCAAGCGCTTCTCTCAAAACAAGTTCGTGTCTGAGAGAAATCCCACAATTGTCACATTCGACGCCCGCAACCTTGATGTCTCGCCCTACGTGGAACCTAATCCAAAGGAGTGGCCCCCTAGCGAACCGATTTGGTATGACCTGGTAGCCAATGTGGTGCACGAGGCGGTCCGCGTAAGGGACGACGTCGCCGACAGTGGGGAGGAAAGGAAGACATGGAAGGTCCAAATCAAAGACAAGGCGACGGGTGAGTGGGTTGTCTGCCAAGATCTCTTTGTTGAGAAGGTCCAGAGTGAGCTGCTCTATCTGGGAGAAACATATCTACAGATATGGGAACGACGGAGAGAGTCAAAGAGCAGGGCGGGAGATTAATACCATGATACCACCATATGATTCTGGAACAACCTTGTCTTTTCAATAATTTTGAAGGCAACGTCTTTGAAAGAGGGTGGGGGAGTTGATATGGCCTTGTTTAATGTAACTTTAAATTGAGCTCCTCCCGCTTGCCGCTTTCTCAATCCCGATTCGTTCCATGCAACATGTCCTCGACAAGCCTTGGCTAGCTAGAACATCCGAAGCAGCAACATGGCGTATAAAAGTACAAGGTTCATGGTAATAATCCAGCGCTAGCCCACCCGCAAGATCTGGTCATCACCGCCGCGCCTCCATTGTGATGCATCCAAAGCTTTCGAGGTAAAATAATAGGAAATAGACAAGTCACGATGAGTGCATGTCGCAGACGCCACGAAATAGTATACAGAATATCACACAATGGGGCGAGGCGGGGAAGTATGCGGCAGATGACATGAGCTCTATTCGGCGCTCTGCTTCGCGTTGCCCGACGTGTGGCGCTTGTCACCATGATGCTGGCCTGCTTTCTCACGGCGCTGCTCGTCGATGGCAGTCCGTTGAGCAATACTGGAGTCGTGACTCTTGAACTCCACCCTCGTATTTGGGGGAAAGTTGAGGAGACGCTTCATGATCTCCCTGCTATGATGTTAGCGATCGATGCAAAAGCGCATCGTGGATCTAGCGGAAACATACCGAATTTTGAGCACTCGACCATCGTCTGTGCGGGTCCATATGCTCAAGATATCCTCGCCGTTGCGCATGCTGAGCACAGCACCACACACATCCTCAGTCGCGTCTCCAAATTGATCCCCGATGAGATTTAATAATAAGTCCTCCCAGAAGCGATCTGCTACCCCCTTCTTTAAGCGTACGACCCATTTGCCACCCTTGCGGTTCTCGTCGTCCTCCCAAATAGGCCGGATATCCTTTTTGAATAGATGGTAGTCGGAAACCACAGGAAGAGTAGACGGTCGCTTCAAGTGCGAATAGATGTCCCAAAATTCCTCCGCCGTGTAAATCGTTGCAATCCCATGCAAGGTGTGCTCATATTCAATGAACCCGTGTGCTTTCGAAATTGGCGGCCTGTACCAGAAAGACCAGGCATCTTTCAGCGGATGTGCCTGTGAGGCTGTCGAGGGATCGAATTTCCTCGTCTCGGAAATGGACGTCATACTTGGCGCTTTCGCCAACACCTTCAGAGCTTCTTTATTTGGGGGCGCCTTGGGAACTGCAGAGCCCATGGCGGTGTCGAAGGGGTTGCCCGGCGTTTTCGGGGTCTTGGCGGAACCGAACGATGCGAAGGCTCCGGATCCTAAGCCGAATGCGCTGGATGCACCGGTGGGTGAAACCAGGCCAACCCCAGGGGTCGTGGCAAAAGGATTGGGTTTGACCTGCGATGGAGTTTCGCCTCCCTGGCGCTTCACGGACGAGCCATTACGGTTGGAGTCACCAGTGACGGATCCGTTGGTGGGATTCCCTGGGGTTGTTAACGAGAGCTTGCCAGTACTGATGCTCGTTTAGCAAGTGGTCCTTGTTCAGTCGTGGAATGGAGACGGCGGGCTTACTCACTTGGTGCGACGAGTCCATAAGTTATTATCCATAGAGTTCCACGAGGTCTTCCAAGAGGGCAGACGGTGTCAAGGGAGAGACGCCTCGGCAAAGTGGATCGAGGGTCACAACGGAGACTAGAAATACGGCAGGTGATTCAGATACGCGATGAGGACCGTCTTTTGTCGCGAGGTGGAGGGAGTGAGTATCGAACGACAGCAATCGAGGCTTTTGGTGGGGGAAACGGCGGCGAGTGCAGGGTTGCTTGAGTTGAATCAGGAGTGAATGATGACTAGGTGGTAGGTTGCTCTTGCGATCGATTTGGTGATGAGTGGGATGACGTCGAACGATTGTGGAATTGTCGAGGTCTGTTGGGTAAGGACTGGCTGTATTGAAACGAGGCAGACGGAAGCCGGGGATGGTGGTGTTGAGGATGTTGTTGACGTCCGATAAATATGAGGTGAAGTGGGAAGAATTCTCTAATGATGGACCACTGGAGTGGAGGCATGTCGAATAGATGCAGGCCCAAGCCAACTCAGAACCTCCACAAGGCAAGGTACTGAAGTCGCGTGGAGTGCCTGACGATTGTGGGAAATGTACCCCTCCGGACATCTTTGGTGAGCAGGTACCTGGGAGAGAGATACCTGGTACCCAACCTTGCCAACCAAACCAACTCGCCAACCTCAGGAACTTGTAGTGGCAGTGGAGATGGGAGGCACTTTGCCATTTTCATCCTAGCTGCTGAAAGAGGAATCTGGCCTTCTAGAATGCCCCACGTTTTAGGCTTGACCGCCCGCCATTTCTCTTCCCATTTGAATGTGAGTAGGCAATGAGACTCCCGCGTAAGTGGAAAGGAAGTATTTGCATTCTTTTCGTATACTTCGCTTTCGCAGTGGTATAGAAGCATGTCGGATGATCATAGGGAGCCCCACGGGAGAGGATTGCAGCACGAGCATACTTGTACGAACGCTGCGTTCTGGGCTATGACACCATTCAAAGAGCACTATACCAACCTTTGACAGAGAAGGCGCAATCACTCAAAGCAATCGATCCAACATAAAATTTTGACTGAGAGAACTGTGCACAGCAAGGCGTACTTGGAAGGACATGAAGGTAAGCCATACTATCAAGAGAAGACAGGGGGGAGGCTATCCGCAAAGCCCCTGACGTAGGCAAGGCCTGTAGTTGTCGCAAAGCAGACCTTGACTGCTAGCCTACCATGTAAGTACCAAAGGTAGTGATGAGTTGTCTGTTGCATGACTCGTTTGTTGTCCCTCGTCCTTGGTGTTGAACATTGCCTAACGATTATATTCCTGCGTGTAAATCAGCAGACTCGATCAGTGCTATGTGAGGTTTACTGGTCAATGCCAATCGCAATACCAACCCACCAAGATTTGCACGTGCGACTGTCGTCTTGTCATAGTTACAGCAAAAAGAATAGGCGACTTGTCTGGAAGCACGCTTTTTAGAGACTTTTCTCCAACTGATCGTTGAAGGTACTTCGCGCAAAAATGCCTAGCAGTACTAAAATAACTGGGGTCAGTCTTATCGCCACTCCAATCGAAGCTTATCGGACCCAAATGGCAAAAAATTATCTGAAAACAACATCCTGACCCTCCACGAGTAGCACCGGTCCTGCCTCGACACCAACCAATTGCCATATACAGCACAACATGGCGCCAAGTCGGACACGGACGATCAAGAACAAGCACGCTGGGGCCAAATCAGGCGCTGCGGGCAAGGGCGCAAAAAGATCCGAAAGCGATGGCGTTTCCAAGTCGCGAAATTCGAAACCGAAGGGCCCCATTCAATCCCAGCAGCTCAAAGAAAAGAATCGAGCAGCTTTGCTCAAGAAGCCCAAGAAGAAAGTATACACGGAGGAAGAGCTTGGTATTCCCAAGCTGAATATGATTACTCCCGTAGGCGTCATCAAGCCGCGAGGAAAGAAGAAGGGGAAAGTCTTTGTGGATGACAGGGTAAGTGGCGAAATAAATATCGTTCGTTACATGTATTAACGCTGACGTCTTCAAGGAGAGTATGAATACAATTCTTTCGATGGTTCAGTCGGAAATGGATGGACATATTGAATCGAAGATGATCAAGGCTCGACACCTGGAAGAGATTCGAGAAGCCAGGAAGGCGGAGGCTGAAAAGAAAGAAACGGAAAAGCAATCCAAGCTGGAATCAACGAAAGAGTCTTTGAGGAAGAAGAGGAAGCGGAAATCCAACGAAGAAGAGATCAACATGAGGGAAATGACCTCGACGGGTACCAAAGCCACAAAGCCGAAAAAGAAGGTGGCATTTGCTTAGTGTGGCTTCATACCATGCGAATGGTGGCAATTGGCGTTTGGAGTTGGGCTTTACTCTGTGGAAAAGGACTCTTGATTTTTCATGTGATTAAAATTTCACAAAATATATGCCAACCGGATGATCTATGATAGCTACCTGTCTTGTCTATAATTGCTTCATCAGATGACCCGTCCTGCTTGAGAATGCCATTAGGATACCGTATTTTACCCCTCCACCAATTCGAGCTTTCGTCGCATGGGGTCGTAAGTAGAACCTCGTTCCGGCTTGTCTGTTGTTCTTGCCTCTACCGTCGGCCTGACGCTGTCCAGGTCAACCTTGAAGGCGAAGTGGTTAAAGAAATTCGCAATCTGCATTCAAATTAGCATCGCTCAAGCATATTACTTGCTAAAATCCCGTGACGTACCGGACGAGGGTGCCATCGACCGCCGCCCACCTCGAACCAGCAAATATGGCCACCAAGCGACGTTGTGATGAGCACGGTATTGGGATTCTGGCGGAACTCCTCGTAAGGAATCGCTTCTTTGACGGCAATCTTCTCCCATTATAAGCGAGTTTTCCGACTGCAGGCGTGTGTACTTACGGGATCATCAGTGGCATGAAGGGCCACAAAGGGTATTCTTATTGACATGACGGCATCCGATGATGAGGCGTCACGATAATAGGCCCCCTCCGTAGGATAACCCCAAGATGGGCATCTACACAGTAGCGTCATTAGCACTTTGACCTTGTGGTGGCTCTAGGTCAACCATACTGAACCGCGCGATCGAACTCAGTCAAATAAGTGACCTTGCTGATGGCGTCTAGGTCAAGGTTGGAGAACATCTCTAGCTCTCGTTCGTGAGTCTTGACCAACTCCTTTAATGCAGCTATACAATTACAAGTCGTTAATGCTGGGAGAACATTCACACGCAGGAATTCGAAGTGCTAGCTTACTGCCCATGATGCGTAGATAGACTTCTCTTCCAATGAAGCTGTTCATCAGCATTTTGCTAGAAACTTCGAGATTGAAGGGATTGGAGCAGGCAATGGCAGCCTTTAGCAAGCATTTTGAGCCTTCCTCGCCGCAATACTGCGTCGTCAATAGTTAGGCTCGGTCGCAGAAGGGGGTTGGCAGACGGGGAGAGAGCCTACGTTGGTGAGAATGTTGGCACCTAGAGAGAAGCCCAAGCCGAACAACGGACGGTTGGGAAATGTCTGTTGGAGCCATTTGATAACCTAGCATGATGTCAGTTAGTTCCTTCAGGACGATAGTGTCTAGCAAAACCCAGCGTAGAACAAACTCATACCTGGCGATAATCCCATGTCGCACGTGCGTTGTAAAGAATACCACTGGTCAGTTTTGTTCTTGCGCAACCCCGTGAGTTGACGACACAAATTTCCCAGTTTCCAGAATCAATTAGAGGAGCAATGGCATGTCGCAGGTAGACCTCATGAGAACCCCCAGAGAGGCCGTGAAGGACAACAAGCATGGGCCGACTGTCGTCGGACGCCAGTGTAGCCGACTCATCGTCGGTGTAGTAAACAGTCCGCCGGGCTAGCTCGGGATGGCTCTCCTCATGAGGCTCAACCACAAAGTCGACAGAGAAGGTTCCCTTGTACACGCTGTGGTCGGCCTGGAAGAGTTTGCGGCGATAATAGACCTTGGGGCCAACTGGCTTGGTGGCCGTCCACATCGTCTGTAGGTGGCCATTAAACAGCAGCGGATTTAAGTGACATGGCGGTGTCGTCTGTTCGCAGATCTTGAGTAGATCCGTCTCCTGGCCATCTTTCTCCTTGATCGTCACGGGTGCCGCGGCATGCGTAAACTGCACTTTGGCTTGTCCTAGCCACTCCATCTTTTGCGTTGTGACTTTGATAGGGCCTTATCAGGAATGCGAGATTTCAAGGCAGTGGCCGGTAGACTATTCGTACAAATGCAAATGTATACAGGAAGGGCTGCTGGTATATGGGACAGTCCTGCTGGCCACAGCAGGGTATCAATTTATATACCACGCCTACAAGGGATAGGGGCTGGTCGGGTACGCATATACTCGATGTTGGGTGCGTTGGGAACTACAAAAAAAACCGTTTGGGTGGATCTCGGTCAACCCGTGCACCACGTCCCCAAAACATTCGGTGTACCTGCAAAGATACGACATATGACGTGCAACAGCTACTAGGTAGCAGAATTGACCTCGGTCTGGTGCTTGGCCGCAGAAGCGCCGGAGGCAAGGCAACTTCGTGCAGGAGAATGGCGCAGACTGCCGGGCCTAATGGGCGTGCTAGCCTGCGTGCAACAGAGCGAAATATTAGCTACCTGGGTCCAAATTTCTGAAGAGCCTCGGTATCTTTCTAATAAAGCATGACTATGACTGACTTCGAGAAAGCTCAAGCGATGGTTTAATAAACTACGGGCGACTTTGCGGATCACTTTGCAGGATGCCGAGGTATTGTCCTTTTGGGTTAGGCTGACACCCAAGGTCTGTCAACACCTGAGATAAGATACCTCAGCAGGTACCTCCTTCCAAACCCACTACAGTCCAGAACTAAAAAAATAAAAAAAAGAAAAAGAAAAAAACACGTGATTCTCAAGAGTTTCACAGCGCTCGAATCAAACACAAAAAAGCCTCTACCATCTTGAGCCATCGCCAGTAAACGCATATCCAACGTCTTTTCATTACTTGCTACATGGCAGGGCTTGGTCAAGATCCGCAACCTAATCATCCTTAACAGAATCTTATCTCGGTACTCTCTCTGTACTGCGAAACCAGGTATTTTGCATTGTCATCTTACCATTCAAACCCCCCCCTCGGTTGACTTCGACGCTCAGTAATCATGATGCATCTCATCTCACAAGGCTCGTGCGAAGAACCGGCAACGCGGTATCGCTTTCTAGGGTCCATTTGCAGGAGAATACCACCTTTTGGAGACTGGTGACGATCAACTGGATGGGGATTTGTTGTTGCAGTCAACCTTGTGCTCTTGCGGAGCGACAGTCGGACAGAGTCGGAGATTGAGCCTACCATGGCGTTGTGGCAGTTTTTCTTTGAGACGCTTAACAACCGCTCTCTGAGCCCACAGAGTTGACGGCGTTCTCATCCACTGCTGTGTTATCTTGTCTAAGATGACACAGCTCGACTCGATGTTCCGGTTGCGCACCACATGACGCTGTGTGGTGCCGCAATGAAGCCCACGTCCAACTATGCCTTTATAATGCACCACCCTGAAGACAATGGGCATCCTGTTGCAGTCGGATCTCAAATCGCGTTACTCTGGGATTACCAATAGGGTGAATGGGCTACGAGGAACGCCCTCAACCACTTATTGGGGGAGTAACTGTGCCCAGCGCCCACTCAGCTGAGTAACATGGATCCGACAGCTGCTTGGGACGAGGTGTTCCTAGGGTTGGGCTCTCATATGTGCTTCCACAGGGCCGCTGCTTGCTCTCGACCGTCGAGAAGCGTGCACGAAGCAGATGGTTGACGGCAAACTGGGGAAATCCGTGAGAGCAACACGTTATCGTAAATGATCCGCAATGGATCCTATGTAGTACCTATGTTGGTGGGTCGCTTCGGCTTGGATGCTCGAACTTGTCGACAGCGCAAGTCGCTGCTAGGTCTAAGTCCAGCAGCGGCTCCAAGCTGCAACAGCTTCGCTACGGTTGAAAGTCCTTTTTGTGCTTTCAGGACGGGATCACACTGGTGCGAGACTGGGCCTCGCTAGCTCATCGGCGTCTCACAGCTCGAAAAAAGAGTCAACAGAAGCATCGCCATCATCATCATCGGCACCAGCAGCAGCTGGTTTAGGAGGCATCAGCACACGACACGCCCGATTGATCAATCATCCAGGAAACCCCACTCGCTGGTTCGGCTTGCTGATTTCGTGTTTTTTTTTTTTGTTCCTATTCCCCCCATTCATTTCGCCTACGTCCTTGTTCTTCCTACTGCATCATTCGGTCTTCAGCATTTTCTTCTCATGAGAATTTCCAATCGTTGCCTGATCAGTTGCTGGATATCTTACGGTTTTCTATGGTCAGTCAAGGTGGCGTTCCACGAAAACTGGGTGGTGTTCGTTTGAGGCACATCCGCCGCTCCGGTTAAGGTGCGGCGATTTACCTTGACGGCACTAAAAACTCAACTGGGGCTCCCACCTTGGAGCATCTATCAACACGTCCCGTCGCCCTCGGCATGCTGCAATGAGGACCGCTGGAGGACACGATGACCGCGGAGAAAGGGCTCGGAATAGCAGAGGAGTAGAGTTGCTGGACGAGCCAGGATACTCCCCTCGCGAACCCCGACACCGTCCCCATGATCGACCTCTCCATCGTTCCAATACGAAGCCCGACCTCGAGTCACATAGTCGTTCCAGAAATCGCAGAGACCCCCGCGAGCGTTCCTTCCCCGAGTCTACGCGTCGTCCCGCCGGCACCGAAGATTTGATTCCCCGATATCGCTCTAGCAAAGTTCGCCAGCTAGATTCAGACGATAGGTCTCGCCGCAGTCGAAGTCGTGATCGTGGTGACGCTGCAAGCCCCTCGTCAATTAAACGACAAAGAACCCGAAGTCGTTCGCCCGGCGGACCTGATCGTAAGAAGTCCAGGAGAGACAGGAGCCCCTCGCGGCGAGGTCGAGAGCACAGCAGGGACCGAGGATCCAAGCGGAAACGACATTCCTCACACGAGCGAAGGAACCACTCCCCTCGTCGCCTTCCTCGACCTCACCACCGCTCACTTGATACGGAGAGGGAGCGCCATCGGGCCGATCCAGAGTCGCCTACAAGGTCCTCGCGAGATTCCGAATACAGATCACGGCGCGGAGTTCAAGATTCTCGGCAGCCACGTGTGGGAGATACACGTCGGCCATCGATCAGCCGCTCTCCTGCATCGGAAAGCCGTCGCTCATTATCTCGCCGCCCACATTCTCTCTCACGGGCGAACCCTCAGGATTCTTCGTCAAGTATTGCAGGTGGGAATCGGTCGGGGCCCGACCAGGATCGCCACCACCTGGACCATCGGCAGCGGGACACGCAATCTCCTAGAGGCCATCACGATCGACGACGGCCTGAGGAGACGGGAGGTTCACACTTTCCATCAAAGGCAGAGTTGAGAGAAGAAATGACGACACGCGATGGGTACCGCGGAGCTTACGGCGAACCCAGGCTTACGCATAAGTCGCATTATAATCATGATACACGTGGTCACTCTCCGTCGCCGCCACATGGCGGCTCCTACCACGCCTCTCCTTCGCGATCGCCGTACGGAGGTGGTCGTAGCTTCAGGGATGCACAGCAATATTCCCCACACCAGTAAGTTTTCTGTCCTGGACTACCCATTCTGTCTAATGTAAAGCTTCAGTCAATCTTCTACAAGCCATCAATACAACAGGGCGGGCTATGGTCCACCTGGCCATCATTCAAACTCTTCCCATTCTCCGCCGCATCCTCCATCTGGCCCAAACCAACATAACATAGGCAGCCATAGAGGGGGCTCACGGGGGACTGGGGCCGGGTTTCAACGGGGCTCCTTCACCAGTCGTGGTGGTCATCGCGGGTCCAATTTCAAAAACGCTCACTGGAATTCCGGGAAAACAGGCTATTCGCACGGACATCAGTCGGTACAAGAAGCAGGTCCCGGTAGGGAAAGTCATGATGATTTGACCGTCGAGCCTCTCGAGATTCATCCTGAGGATGTTGATGGAACAGCCAATACTCGTCAAACAACAACGGAACTTGGGCAAGACGATATCGCCATGCACGACAAGGAACCCAATGAAGGCGGAGTTTCTTCAACCAACCCGCCTACAGGTCCTTCCGCCCAATCAAACTCCTCCAGCAAGTTCAGTTTTGCTTTCAAAACCACTTCGAAGGCAGCACATGCCACACCAAAGCCTGAGATCTCACAGAAGCTCAATGCTGTTCCTGTTCGAAAGGATGCTCCCCCAAAGGAAACAATCGACCGAGAACCTCCCAGAAGTGCGCCAAGAGAGCCTGCTTCTGCTCGCTCCCGACACGAGTCGAGGCTCCCTCCTGATGGGCCAAAACTGGCGCCAAGGATGCGGAAGGTCAAGAAGATAATGACGCGGCCCAAGCCTCGGCCAACATTACCATCCGACCTAATTGATTCAGAGTCGGTGTTTTTCAGAAAGCCAGGGAACGAGTCCGTGGTAGGGTCTGGTACTTACGGAAAAGTGTTCAAGGGTCTCAATGTTTACACAAAGGGGTTGGTTGCCCTAAAGCGTATCCGGATGGAAGGAGAACGGGACGGCTTTCCAGTGACGGCAGTGCGTGAGATCAAGCTTCTTCAATCACTAAGGCATCTGAACATCGTCAATCTCCAAGAGGTTATGGTGGAAAAGAACGACTGCTTCATGGTTTTCGAGTACCTGTCGCATGATTTGACCGGCCTGTTACACCATCCCAACTTCAAGTTGGAGGACGCACAAAAAAAGCACCTGGCCAAGCAGCTCTTCGAAGGACTCGATTATCTCCACGAGAGAGGGGTACTCCACCGGGATATCAAAGCAGCTAATATTCTAGTAAGCAATGAGGGCATCCTCAAGCTGGCGGATTTTGGCCTGGCTCGCTTCTACGCCAAACGCCATCAGCTTGACTATACCAATAGGGTCATCACGATATGGTACAGGTCCCCAGAATTGCTTCTCGGAGAAACCAAATACACGGCGGCAGTCGATGTTTGGAGTGCTGCGTGCGTGATGGTGGAGATATTTACGAAACATGCGATCTTCCCCGGCGACGGAACCGAACTCAACCAGCTCGAAAAGATATATAATATTCTAGGAACACCCACATTGCAAGAATGGCCAGGACTCGTCGACATGGCCTGGTTTGAATTGCTTCGGCCTACAGCAAAGAAAAGGAATGTCTTCGCAGAGAAGTATCAAGACAGGATCTCTCCTGCTGCTTTTGAGCTCTTGACAAACATGTTTTGTTACGATCCGGCCAAGAGGCCCACTGCGGCAGCGGCTCTTCAGCACACTTACTTCACGTCTGAGGAGCCGTTGCCGAAGCAAGCCATAGAGTAAGTGCAACCATGCTGTCGATTGAAGGCCAAGTCACTAACGCATGGAAACAGGCTGTCGGCCGTGGATGGTGATTGGCATGAGTTCGAATCTAAAGCTCTGCGTAAAGAAAATGAACGCCGAGACCGCGAAGCCCGCAAGGCTGCGAAGGATGTTCCGAGAGAGAAGGACAAGAAGCGACTGTTGGGGAGCAACGATAACCCAAGAGATGCGAAACGGCCACATATGGCCGAGCGGCACGCTGCATCTCAACAGGCGGATGACAACGAAGAGGGACCCCCACTGTAGAATTTTTATACGAGGAAGCCATGTGCAAACGACAGTAGTCGAGTTGTATCCTAGCGGGATAGGCTATGAAATGCGGAAGAAATGTTCAACTCACTGTGCAACGATGGGATGCAACACGAGTTTGTAGTAATACTAGGCTTGGGCAAGGGTGTTGCGGGTACAGTTTTGTTAAATTTTATCCGATCTTGGGTTGCTATGGGATTGGGATTCACCGTGGCCTTCGGCTGGACGTTTGTTGCTCCCCTGCTATTATTGCATTCACTCGGGGCTCCTCATTCAATAAGCAGTTTGCCTGGCATGACTGGTTCGTCACCATCTTTTCATTCATGCCTACATATCGTGCCATGGCCAGAATGTGTCTTGACCACCGAGCATGGGACTATGCGCCTGATCAATATTCATCCGCGTATCATTTGGCGAGTCAGTCTAACGCGACGACGACCGTACGTGACGACTTCCCCAGGTTGTAGTGCGCCGACATCGATGCTACAGACCCTTGACAACGAATCAAAACGCTGTTCAAGAGTGCCTGTTCTTAGTCACATGTACTAAGCTTTTCTGTGCATGCTGATTCCGGTGCTGATGGTGTGATGTACCTTAAGCAGGTCATTGCAATTGTATGTCCAGACTTGTCGCATTGGACGCTTCGGCTTTCGCTTGTTCTGTGCGGTTCGAAACTCATCCGGCCCTTCTTGCCTGACTTTCGTTGCCATTTGTTGCTCGGAGGAGCTCGCGAAGAGTGCCCTCGGCACGGCCTCGTTGGGCTTCTGGAATGGTGCTCGGTGATTTCCAACCCATCCAAGCACTGACTGACGACAAAAGGCTTCGCTCTACGACTGGCTGATCAGTCGCCAAAACCAACCCCTTCGCCATATGCTGTTCTAGTTCCCCTTGTGCAGGGAGCATTGGAGTTGCGGATTGAGCTTGTAATGGCTCTTCCAGTCGCGTCCGAATCACTAAATGACTGCTAGAAGCCTGGGGCCCAGCGGGTTCACTTAGAAGTCCAGGAGTTGAAATTCGGTGTGCGGTACGATCTACTGGCCTTGCGTTGTGCTTCTTGACTTCGATAAGCGCCAATGAAGCAGCCCGCTTCCCTGTGTTGGCTTTGGTATGGGACTCATCATCTAATGATGTTGGGGTGACATTTGCAATTGGACTGTCCCCTGGTGAGGAGCTCGGAATAGAGCCATCCACGGTTTTCCAGGAGGCACGACCGCGAACTTCTTCAGCAATTTCTGCAGCCGACTTCTTCTTAGAATTGTCTTCATCCGAGGATCGGCTCGACGACATAATAGTTTCGAGCGTGCCTACGGCCTGGCTGCGCCTCCTCATACCGCTGCGTCTCTTTTTGTGTGTTGTCAGACTTATTTCGTCATCTGAGGATACCACCTGAAGGGTTGGGCCATGCGTTTCGTCGTTTGAGCGTGCTGGGGTCAGGAATGAGGTTCCAGATCCATGAGGAGCATAGTGAACCTCGTATTGATTGCTCAGAGAATATCTCGATCGCGCACATATCTCGGCTATGCGATCAAGATCTGCGCTTACGTCGTCGCCATTCTCCTGGCCCTCCATGTTGGCGAGAAAGCTCTTGAACGTAAAGGCGTCGACGGGTGGTAACCTTGCCTGATCGGCAGCATCTGTGCCCGGGCCTTTCCTGTTGCGCGCGCGTGCCACGGTGCTCATCACCCCATTTCCTACCGAGTTCATCTTACTAGCAAATGGCAATAGGCGACTGACAGTTGAGGGGGATTGAGAAGTGGCTGGAGCTCCGAAGACTCCTCCCTGGGCAAGAACTCCACCCCGGGTATTGCTCACAGTTCGACTCGGCAAAGGCGAATAATAACTGCGAACAATGACTGGCTCGGAATAGGTGCTACTTTGGGCACCCGTGGACTCGGCGTAGCGGGGGCGGCTAGGGTAATTGTGATTGAGCTCGCGCAGGGCGGACGTACGGTGTTCGACGGTAGTGTCGTCAACCGGGATAGGTCTACCCTCGGCAGTCGACGAGACCAGACTGGTCGAGGAAACGTTCGGCTGGAAAGGGCGTCGGAAGGAGAAGGGAAGAGGGTTGCGAGAAGCGTCAATGGCCCGTGTAAGTGGACTGTCGTTGGACGTGGGCGGCTGGGCTATCTGAGCCTGCTGTTGAGTGCTGGGGTGTAACGGCATGATGGAGCCCAACTACAGATACCTCATAAACAAAGCTGGAAGACGAAGACCAGGATCGATATGCCGCATGCTGTCGAGGTTCGTCGTTGTCAGTGGGGCATTGGAGGAGAACGGAGAGAGCATGCAGGGGAGCTGCAGCAACAGATTCAGCGTTGCTTCCTATCCGGCCATGGCACGCTTCACTCCTATAGGGCCAGGATTGAGCAGTGACCGGGCGGTGGATGGTTCGTTCTTGGAGCGTTGCAAATGACAGGGTCGTAGAAGGCTGGCCTGTGGCACAAGGTAGGTCAATGGAAGCAACAGTTTACGCAGAGGATCGTTTCCAAATTGGCGATGGGTTGCGGATGCGAGGCAAGGGCAAAAGGTGTTGGGCAGGGGACGCGGTTGACCAGGAGGAATGGTGTGAGAGCATGAGGAGATGCTGCAGCCTCAACATGGGAGTCGAAGAAGATTGTGGTTTACACCACTGGTAGTCCCAGGGCACGGGTATTGGCCACAGGCTGGTTCCGAAATGCGGAGATGGAGAAGCTGCAGGGAGTCGTGGCTGCCATTCAGAGGACAATTGGCCCTGGTCTAGCGCCGCCATTTGTCGCGTGCACGCCGCTGATTGGCTTCCTTCTGCATTTTCTCACCCCCGCGTGGGCGGCTGCCACTTTTCATGCAGTGCATTGACGAACGAGGGACGAGAAAATCCAACAATATGCGGAATGTCTGCTTCTCATTCGTCGATATATAGCCTACACGTTGTCAAAAAGCAGCCCGTGCCTGTTATCGTATTGAAC
Source organism: Stachybotrys chlorohalonatus IBT 40285 (assembly GCA_000732775.1). Taxonomy (NCBI): domain Eukaryota; kingdom Fungi; phylum Ascomycota; class Sordariomycetes; order Hypocreales; family Stachybotryaceae; genus Stachybotrys; species Stachybotrys chlorohalonatus. The sequence continues at coordinate 152,750 of KL659949.1, read as the reverse complement.
GGGAAGAAGAAAGTGTTGAAATGTAAGAGGGGCATCCAGCCATACAGGCTCCTTGCTGTTGTCGGGGCGAGTAAGCAAGCATCACTTGAATTGCTGGTGCGTGGTTATTGCATGGTGCTCGGAGGAGGTTTGGATAATAGCGCTTGATTGTTATGGCCCTTTCTTTTTGGGAGCAAGGCCAATCAGCATGTCTCTCTGGCTGACAGATTAATTCGGCACCTTCTGTACGGGATGACATCTCTCCAAGAGCTGGAATCAATCGTGGGAATGGTGGCAAGCTCATAAGTGATACATAGCCTCTTCTGCTCTTCTTTCCCTCAATCAGCGTCAGCAGCCAAAGAAAGAGATGAACACGAATCAAATGAGTTTGATTTTATGAGGGTTTTTTTTTTTCTTCTTTTTTTCTTTTTTACCCCTCCCCTTCCTTAGTCCATGCCTATGTCCTTATTCCTAATTCCATGGACTCCGTATTATTACATTGACAAAGCAACTCCTAGCCAAAGCTCTTCCGCTTCCTAGGTATACTGTGATTTTTGACTTCCTCTCGGCACATAGCGTATAGCTCATCTCTGGCGGCACATGCGTAATGCGGTAGGAGACCAGTCTAGAAATCTAGACTGTAGGCTGGGCGATGGTACCGTAGCCATGGCCTCCGGACTGCACGTTCTCCGAGTATACACCGGGCGCCCTGCTGGCGACAAGACGACCCTCGTATGACTGTTCGCGACGATCGTAGTACACCCATTCAATGTAGAAAGCATGGATATGTCCGGGAATGTAGCCAAGAATAGTCAAGCAGATGTTGATAAACAAGTCTATGCTCACAGGTCAGCCATAACACTGTCACTACTTGCATTGCGATGCTGTGCACTCACCCATGCCACATCCCGCCACTGCCCATACACCAATGGGAGGGACTTTTGACGCCGTCAGCCGTGATATCACACCACAAGGGAATCGGAAAACTCACAGAGGATGGTTATAAGGATCAGCAAAACAGCAGATACAGCACCCATGATGACAGTAGTGGAATTCGTTCCGGCGCTTGTTGGCAGCTGGGTTTCGTCAAGTGTTCTTTTGGAGGGAAAGCGGGCGGGTAGCTGGCAATGATGAAGAAGAAAGAGGAAATTGGTGCCTATTTGCGTTGTCGACCAGATATCTTGCCTAGTCACTCGATGCAGAGTCCCATGTGACAAGACCGACAACGCCTGGGGTCTTAGGGACCGTTCCTGGCTTGCATGACGTAACGCATGTGCATACGCAGCATCATGGTTGCGAAGCACTGCCTTGCCATTTAGGTAAGCAGTATAGAGGGTTCCGCCGAAGTACCCAAATGGCTTCCGCCAAAGTTCGTGTTATGCATTCCTTGTAGAAGAGTGATGTAAGTGCAATAGGGGCTTGGTTCACACAGGGCGTCGCCCGAGGTTTCATTCTCGATCTTTCAAACCAGCACAACGTGAGCTTCATGTCATGGCGAACCTTCCGGATGACCCGTTCAACTTGTCCATTTATTCTGCCCTATTCTATATTGAGGAATGGGTTCATTAACATCCACATTCTACAGTAGAAAAAGGAGTCACTTTGGACGACCTTTGATTCACAGTGGGATTGGCAAACGGCTATTGCAATTGGGCTCATTAGTAAGCGTCATAAGTATCACAATGAATGCGGTTCAAGGCAACAGTGTCGCCCTAGAGACGCTGCCCCGTATGGGACTCTTCACCTTGGGGAGGTACCTGCATGGGGTGGATGCTTCACCTTCCAGCAACGATGCCATCATTGGTAACACAGCAGCCGGATGAATATTCATACTAACGAGCTAGCGAATTCAACGAGTTTATCAATAAAGCCATATCCATTCAGAAGCTCGAAGTGCTTGTCGCAATGATCAGACCACCCTGTTGTGCTTTGGAAATGAGAGGTGCACGGAATATCTGTAACGCTATGCGGCGTGAGGAGTACAACATGGCAGAGGGGACACGCCGAATCATCGGAGAGAAAAAGGCCTGAATATGGCTCTTCCATACCTATTGATCAACCGAATTTTACCTACATTAAACCTCAACATGTCAGGCTGGTTCCTTTTGTTGTTGTCCGAATTGAACATTTTCAAAGGAGGTACCTACGGTTACCTTCTGGTGCTTGTACACGAAGCGCTAAGGACACAACATGTGGAGAAGGTCACCTCAGGGTTCGATTGTGCTTTGGGAAATCAAGGTATGGATCTTACATTAAAAGGACACCAAACAGTAGCGGATAAAGTGGGTAGATACCTCTACTAATGGTGATTCCAATGGATATCCAGAGAGCGGCTCACGATGATATGAGTAGATCGAAGCATTTACCCCCCTAGCCTCAACCAGAAAGAAAGGTAGCTACGAACGATAACCAGACACCAGAGGAACACAGGATGGGGGCAGCATTGCATCAGCCAACGTCCGAAGGATGGCCTCCTCAGGTCAAGAATTCAACAAGGGATTACATTATACTTGTACCCATGTAGGCAGTAGTATCTCGCCTGGAAGATCTGGCATTAAACACCAAGCTCTAGAGCAATTAATGACCTACTCCTGTCTGCGAATACTGTTTGGTAAATGGTTCATGGATGGCATGGAAGCATGGGCCTCCTGGCCAAGCTTGAGGCGCGCTGAGCCATTGCTCAACCAGCTACCAGCACCTATCCGACTCCGCAACTCGCCTGCTGACATTAATCACTTCCAGTTAGTACCGCAATGTTTCCGGGGCCCTGCTCTGACAGTTTAAGATAATGCCAAGGTACTGTTTGGCGGTCAACCTACCCATCTGGAGGTACCTGGTACTGATGTGGGATGCATTTACAGTCCACCTCAGAAAAGGCACCTTTAGGTAATGCGAGTTATCCGGTGGTGAATACCAAGGTACCTTAGGTACCTTTGCCCTACCTCACCCAACCGCACGAGAGGTAAGACAGGTACTTGAAGGTACCCGTGGACCTCAACCTGGCCTGCTCGGCTCGCGGTAAAAGATCGCAGCATTGATTTTCCCGCTCAACTCGTCTGGGCTGGTAAACCCATCCTTTCTCTTTCCTCTCTACCCATTCTGCCCCGTTTGCAACTTCATTGAGAGGGTGCATTGCATAGTTCGCGGGATCCGGTCGAACTCCTTGGTTTCATCACTGCATCTCTCTTTAGCTGCTTGTTTTCTTGCAGCTTCCGAGAGCCAGTTCCGTCGCTTGGCACCTCCTGAAGTTCGAAGGGGCTTCCCATTCGTCAACCGTCTGCTTCTCTCCGCCGGGGTCTGTCGGGATACACACTGCTGTATCGTAGACGTTCTTTCGACCCTTACCGACGCCCTAGCATAACCCGAGTTGGCTGGCGGCGCGATCCTCCTTTGTTCGCCCAATCGCCTCTTCCGCCTTGGCTAGGACCAGCATCGCCATGTCTACCCAGCAGATGCCCCAGCTTAGCATCGATCGCTATGTTGTGATACATGTAGCCACTACTTGCGACGAGCATGGTGTCTACGTAACCAAGGATTCCGCCGAAGTCATTGAGTTTGCGTGGATTCTGGTTGATGCTACCTCGCTCGAGGAAGTAAGTGCTCAAACACAGTCAAAGCTGCTCCCGAGTTTTCCTGTCAACGACACTAATGTCCTCGCCCCTAATAGATCGCTCACGAAAGCGTCTTGGTCAAACCCGTCAACACGCCGATTACTCCACTGTGCAGTAAGTCTTCGCTGGAAGTCCCTGCTTCAAGAATTTGTTTCCCAGCTGCGGACGTCGAGTTCTTTCCTATCGGAAACATCCTGGCTTATGGATACTGACGATGTCGGTATGCAGCGAGTTTGACGACTCTTACGTGGGAACATGTACGAAACGCTGGTACCTTTAGAGATGCTATCACCCGATTCGACACGTTCGCCATCGAATACTTGACTTCAAAGAACCTCGACTTCGTTTTTGTTACGCTCGATGCCTGGGATCTTCGTGTACAACTCCCTCGCGAAGCTCGCGATAAGGCTGTGGTGCTGCCTCCATACCTGCAACATTCCCGTACCTTCGACTTACGAACGGAATATCAACGATGGCAACAGCATCATCCCGAGTCCCTACCCTTTGGCCCATCGATGCTATCCAACATCTGTGCTGCGCTCGAGGTTGAGCCCATCCAGTCGAGCGCTCCTATCAAACATAATCTGCCCTTTCATCTTCAGGCCCTCGCTCCAGCGTCTCCTCGCCGCGCTATGGAGGAAGCTATCACGCTCACGCGAGTTCTCCGTGGTCTGATTCGCAAGTCGCAGCCCCCGCAGGAGCACCCCGATGTTCTCACCCGACCCATGGATGCAAGAGCCGATGTTCGTGCTTTTCTTTCTGAACGGAGCAAAGTCCTTCACATGTCGGGCCTACCCCACGACACTACTCAATCCGAGCTCGAAAGCTGGTTTACCCAGTTTGGCGGCCGCCCGATTGCGTTTTGGACATTGCGCACTCCCGAGCAGCACAAGCCCACTGGCACTGGCTTTGCGGTCTTCTCGTCCCATGAAGAGGTACGTGTGAAAATCTTGACATTTTCGTCTTGGCACACATCTCAGTGGTAGCATTGAGGCTGGGTAACCCCAAGCAATGAAATGTCAGCTAATTTCTTTCAAGGCTGCCGAAAGCTTATGTATGAACGGGCGAGCTCTCAACGAGAAAGCTATCGAAGTTTCTCCATCGTCCAGCCGTGTTCTCGATCGTGCGCAGGATATCCTGACGCCCTTCCCCCCGAGCAAGAATCGACCTCGCCCCGGTGACTGGACTTGCCCTTCATGCGGCTTTTCCAACTTCCAACGCCGCACTGCTTGCTTCCGGTGCTCGTTCCCAGCGGCCGGATCGGGTCCCCCCAGTGAGATGGGTGGCGGCTATGGTTATGGATACGGACCCCCCGCGATGATGCCTCCCCCGCCACACGGTGGACACCATGGCCCCATGAGCCACGGCGGTCGCATGGGAGGCAGTGGTGTTGTGCCATTCCGTGCTGGAGATTGGAAGTGTGGCAACGAAGCTTGTGGATACCATAACTTTGCGAAAAACGTGTGCTGTCTGCGATGTGGCGCCAGCAGGGCCGGAGCCGCAGTGGTTGCCGACTCAGGCTACCCATCTCCTATGGATAATGCGTCGCAGTATGGTATGAGTCAGGGTTCAATGAGTGGTACCCCAGCCCCCGGTCCTTTCGCTCCAGGCAATTCGTTTGGATCCGGTGGAGGGTACAACCAGCATTTCGGTGGCCCACCAAGCCATTTCTTGCCGTCTGGCATTGGTGGTGGTGCTGCTGCTTATCCCAGCTCTCTCAATACCCATGGCTTCAATTCTGGCTCTTCTCATGCCGCTGGGCCCTTCGACAGCAGAGCCGCGGAGGCTGCTTTTCAGTCGGCGACAAATGGACCAGCCACGGGTGGACCTTCCAACAACTTCTACGGCAATAACAACAACAACGGTGAAAACGATCCGTTCGCATTCCTCTCTGGTGGTATGAGCGGCCTCTCTGTCAGCGGCGGCGATGTTCGACAGTCGCAGAACGGAGGACCTGCCCCTTCGAGCAAATCCCCTGCCTAACTAGGCACTTGACATTCGTAACGAGGGTCTCGAAGATGGTCTTGCTCTCATTGGCTTCAACTGCAAGAATAAAGCGAGAGGAAACCATGATTATACCTCTTCAAGGGCCTTGCTCTTTCCCAGAACTGATGTGGACTTGACGCCAAAGAGCATTGGAAACCGACAAATACTTTCTGGACTTAGGTTGTTTGTTTTGAGACACGGCAGCTGGGGCGATTGTGTTATTGATTTTTGGTGGAATAGGTTGGAGTGTCGGATACTTTTACAGGCGGGATGTGGCGATATTTGAAGGCTGGCTGGAAGATAAAAGTGACTATACCACGGCTGCTCTGGGTTGACAACTCCTTTCGTACCGGGATTTGCTTGGATTCGCGTCTCTTTGGCCAGGCGGAGGGAACTCATCGTGCACCGTACATGCAAGACACGAAACAATGAGTTGGTAGTGCTGGCTTGCTGGAAGTCTGATCTTGAAGGGGTGCATAGCGAATCGGAGTGTAAAAGGACACGGTCATTGTTATCTGCTGCCTCGCATTCACCTTCACCTACTCATATCACAATCTTGTTAGCTCACTCCCTCCCTCCTGCCCCTGTTACCTCGTTTTTGTTTGATCTTGCCCCTCTTTCCTTACACAACAAACGCCGCTCAACATTTTGGTTACTTCACCTCCTGTTAGTTCTCCTTTCGCGCTTCATTTTGCATCACCTGGATGCGGGGTCTGGGAGCGGTGGTGTGGTCACTGGGGGTTCTTTAAAGGACGGGGAGTCGGGGAACTACTGGGATATCTGGATGGCTTGCTGCTCCAATTTGCTAATTACAATTCCGGTGCGTACTTCAGCAGAAAAGGGTCAAGAGAAAGCTGTATGATCTGTGGGTAAAATCAGGCAAAGCGACCTTTGCAACCGAGGGCTTGGCAAAACATATACTTTCAACTATAAACCCTTAATCATCGTGGGCTACTTGTCATGACATCCTAATTCGATTTACCATTTTGCAACGCATGAAGAGCAGACTCTCGGAGGCTATCGAGGGGGAGGTTCTGCCTCAATACATAGGTAAACCGCTGACCAGAATCAACCAACATATTGCCTATGCCCCATCGCCATTGTTCTGAAATGACTTCTTCAATCCTTTGAAATTGGAGACAGGCTTGCTAGAATTTTATTTCCATTCCATTCCATACCATTCTTGTTTAATTAGTATTTGTCGAAGACATCGGTTATCGTAAATCTTTGAATCAGGATATGTTGACATCGCGCATAAGTCCATCAAGCTCAACATCCGGGATATCCGGAAGATATCCGTTTTGCAACATATTCGACTGTCGAGAGGCCTCCTGCTCATTTTGCAACCAGCGAGACCAATCCCAAGATCTATTATCGCGTGCTCGGCTGGCACGCTTCGTCGTTCTGTGCCAGGCTTGGGCTCGGAGCACTTCGTCTTCTTCCATGTTGGGGATGACTTTCAGCAGAGCACCACTGACATAACGCTTCCAGCCATCCACGTCTTCGGGTTTCGGCACGGCGGACTTGTAATTCTTTGGCAGTCGGCGGAACATGTAGCCACGGCTGAGCTCGTCTTCGGGATCATAGGGCATGTCCATATTAAATCTTTCGGAGTCGGTGGTGCTGCCAGAGCCTCCGGGACCGCTCATCACGTCAGGCATGTCGACTGTGCCCAATGTGTCGAAGTTGATGGAGCTGAAGGAGTCGCCATCATCCGCGTAATCACCCCAGCCTTGAGCGCGGAGAACATCATCATTCTCCTCGTCGATAATCTCCTTCTTTTGACTCTCAGTGAGAGCGTAGAAGCACTTCTTCAGGCTGTGCTTCGAACGCCAGTGCTGCGAGGTATCCATGTGGCGGAGAACTTCGTCTTCGTTGAGGATGTACATCTCCTCGTCGGTGGGTATGAGATTCTCGCCCGTCTTCCAGTCAAAGTATCCCCACAAGATCATGTACTTGAAGTGCTTCTTGAGTTGCAGTCTTCGCCGCACTGCTTCGACAGGGACGAGCTCATCGGGCCGCATGAGGTGCTGGGTGCCTCTACCCCAGGACTCATAATGACCTCGGCCAACCAGATCAGCAGGTACTCCATGCACAGTAGCGCCTGGTGCGTTGTCAGGGTCGAGAGGGGGCCTCCTGAAGTCATATTTGACTTTCAGCTGCAAACACTCCAGCAAAGTGGTAAATCTTTTACGCATAAGAAGCTCCCAAAGCGGATGGAGGCCTTTTTGGCCCATGAATAAATGCATTAAGTCGGACGAACCGGGGCCATAAATGGGATCGTTGAACATCAAGGAGAGTTTGAAGAAGAAGAGTTGAGCGTTATACACGTCATTGTCGGACCAAACGTCTTCACTTCGTAAGTAGCGTTGCCGATGGATGTTTCGGGGCAGCTCCATGAGGAACCAGAGGCGAAGCAGAGTCCTGTGCATTGTCGAAGGCATGCGATGGCCATTACGAGCCATGATGGCTATAATTTCGCTGCAACTGCGGTCTCGTCCCAACACGAGCTGCAGGTAATGCATTGTTGGGGTCTGGCGCGCCACCGCATCTACACTCGCGTCTCTCCTTTGGCTCCCATATTGGCTCCATGTACGCCCGATGGGATCTGGAATGAGTCTCGAGCCATACACCTTGAAGTTGAAGATTGACCCTGCGTCGGGTGCACGGTAGGAAATCCACGACCTGATGCTAGATAGCAGATGGCCCTTGACGACGAAGTTGAATGCCCTGCTGGTTCGATACAACGCGAGCGTGTCCTCTATTTCGAGATGCTTGCTGAACTCGATGGCCAACTCGGTGCATTGACAAAGTCGAGTGATAAAATCGTGTCCCGCAAAGGGGTCTCTGGCGCTGTTTGTCTTTTTGGCTTCTGGGACGGCGTAAGGATCGAATCCTTGAAAATACCTGTCGAGAAGCTCTTGGGTGAAGACCCAGCGCTTCTTGAACCCTGTAGGCGTCTTCTCGTATGTCAGGCCGATGCCTTCGTTCTGGACTAGATCGAGATGCGGAAAGGCAGAGCAAGGCCCGAGGTCTTGCCCGCCGATTACAAGCCTAGACTCGGCGAGTGCTTGTTGTTGCCCCTGAGCCATGCTGCCTCCGTGTGAGCTCTGCTGCATAATAGCAGCCGCCAGCGGTTCCAGCGACACGGCCCCGCCTGTTTGCCCATCGAGCGACTGCATGATTCTCGTCATAGGGTTTGCAAAGGCGGCTGGGCTGCTCTGGAACGAGCCATGGTATAGCGATGCCTGCGGAATCGCACCAGGGCCAAGCCCGCCGGCCACGGCCTCTGGGTGGCCTGGGGAGCTGGGCGGAGTGTCGGACAGCTCTGACATAGTGATCTGCTTATCGGTACGTGAGAGGACGATGGAGGGATACGAAGACTTTCTGGATGTAAATACTAAACTTCGAAGGTACTTCGATGCGGGTGGGATGTCGTTGCTAAAAGAGAGGGAGGGAAGGGGGCAGCAGAATAGCAACAACAGCACGCCAGCTGTGTTGTTATTTATTCAGGGAATCTTGAAAAGTGGAAATCGAAATGAACGTGACGAGTACAGCTTTGCATGCAACGTTGTGACATAGCCCGATGAATGCCAGTTGCCAGCCCCTGGTTGACAGCTGTCACCAACTATTGCTGCTGCAGCAAAGGCACCCTTTCACGGTGAACGAGCAGATCTAGAGGAGTAATTCCATCAATTCATACAACGGAGGCCCGCAGACAGTGTAAATGTGCTAAGTATCAAAAGGAA